>CAUYQG010007946.1:0-16025 GCA_963574415.1 Tarsius wallacei | reverse complement strand
AACCTGTGACCCTCACGACCAGGACGGCCGTGGAGATGAGAGAGGTCCTAGAGGAGCCTGGCAGGACCTGGGTTACTACCCGGCTGAGCTTGAAAAGGCTGTACCCATGGGACCCGGAGAAATGGGCCAGTGACACAACAGTCACTGAGTGCCCATGCCGAGCAGTCCCCACCTATCCCCACATAGTGGCACACCTAGTGCCAGCCATCTGAAAGTGGCAGCAGGAAGTCCCCAGGTGTTAGGATGCCCACATGCGCCCAGCAGTTGGCAGGTCCCAGCACTTTGCCGGTTGTCGTCTCTTCTTGGCGTATTCAGCTGGGCTCACGTGCCCTCCCTGGTGTGCCCTGTCTCTGTCATGAATCCATTGAGACGTCACAGGCACGGAGCTGGCCAGTGTGTGCTTAACTGAGAGAGGAGTCGTCGCTAAGGAGACATGTATCCCTGTCTTCTTTTCTCAGGATCGCAGGCTGCACAACCAGTTCTCACTGGGCAACTTTCTTGCTAAATTGGCTTTCCCGTCCGGCCACAGGCTTCCACCCGTTCCCTTGTGTTGGGAGCCGGCCATAGAGGTCTGCCTGAGCGTTAGGGATCCAGGTGGGCTGCGGACCCTGAGACCACTAGGATGAGTTCAGGAGCTGATGGCCCATTCTCTTTTCCCTTTTTTGCTGTTTGGCATGTCCCACTAGCAGGGACTTTGATGATCTAAGCTTGAAGCTCTGAGAGTACCACAGTCATGGCTTACTTTAGGAGTCCATTGTTTCCCGTTTCTCACAGACTGCGGTTTCGGCTTTAAACTTAACACAGTTCAACCTCAGATCATATTTGGGAGTCTTTAATAAGGTACAAGCTTCTTTATAAGATTTAAAAGTATATTTGTAGAATTAGTATATACATATGGAGAGCTGCTTTCAGCTTTACATGGTATAGATGATTATCTAGTGTTACTAGAATCGGCCCAGCACAACTTTGGGCTGGGCCACATTCCTAAGGGCCCAGAGCATACTTTGGACTGGGCTGCATTCTTTTAAACCCGGTTTTAGCTGCAGTTAATGTAGGGTTTTTCTACTTATTATAGAAATTGAATTTATTTTATTCATAGAAAGTATTGTAGAATAGGCTATGCTACGTCAGTGAATTATGTGAGTTCAAGCATGATGAACCATGATATTTTGAGGTTTAATAAGAATACAGCTAACTTTAGAAATTTTATTGTTCCCATTTTCTACTATTGTGGTTTTGGCCTTAATACAATTTACAGTTTATATTTGGGTTTTATTTTTAGAAGCTTTATTGCTGATGATCAGCTTTATATATTAGAATTAGGAATTAGAAACTTTTATAGAAGTTAAAATAGATATATAGGATTTTAGAACAGCCATTTTGTTAAGAGATTGTAATCAATTGTTCCTAGAAATGGCCCAGCATGATCTTTTGACTGGGCCACATTCTTTAGGAACTGGTTTGGGCTATAATTAAGACTTCTATCGTGTAGATAGAATTAGCGTAAAATAGAAAGGAATTAGGATTTAAGTTAGTCATTAGATGTTGTGTATGCATAAGTTTTAAAAGTTATTGATCATTAGAATATTATGATGTTAGAATTGTTGTATTGCTTTTGAGGAATATTAACCAAGCATGAGGAACAGTGAGATAATTTTGGGATTGCCCTTCCTCATGCTTGAAGAAACACCTGGTGGGTGGGGGAACGCCCCTCACCCACCTGGCTTTGTGTTCATGTAAATGTCTTGTGATTTGATTGGGAATGTCCTTCCTCATGCCTGAGGAAACACCTGGTGGGTGGGGGACGCCCCTCATCCACCTTGCTTTGTGTTCATGTGAAAGTCTTGTGATTTAACCTGTGAAAATTTGGGTTTGTCCCATTAAATGGCTTCTGCTCAATCCGTTGAACAGTTGTCCATTTTCTTTCTTTCTCTTTATATCTAACCATCCATCTTTCTTTCTTTTAATATCTATCCCTCCTACAGAATTGGCTTCTGCACTAGACAGAGTCCAGTCTTTTTCTTTCTCTTTATTTCTCCAGAATAATCGCCAACGCTGCCACACCTCCCAAGGGACCCCCTAAATCTCTCTGCAGGAGTTGGCACCCCGCACTGACTCATATTTTTCTAATCTTCTACCTGAAGATGTGTTACTTTTGTAATAAGAAAAAATAAAGGCACAGTAAGGCAATAAAGCCCGGTTTACATTATTTAAGCCCCAGGAACTAGTCAAGCCTGAAACCCATTTTCCCATTAAACAACAACAACAACAACAAAACTAAACAAGTTTGATTTGTTCTATTTTTCCTCTTGCATATGAAAAGCATAATGAATTTGGAAATAAAGCCACTCGGTAACACCACCACCTGTCCACTGTGGCACGTCCTTACTCCAGAACTGCACCTGGGGGCTGCTCCACACATCTAGCACCTTCTGGGATTGGGGCCACTCAGTTGTGTTTATTTTTAAATTTGACCTACATTCCCTTACTGAAGTGGGTAGGAATCTGTAAGGGCGCGTTGCCTCTGCGGTGTCGGGGAGAAAGGCATCAGAGCCTCTGATTACATGGGCACGAGGAGAGGTCATGCCCCTGGGACTGTGATCCCAGCAGCAATCCAAGTTTTGTGAAATGCACAAAGCAAAATTGCAGCCATCGTGGCCTGTCAAACAGGCCAGGGGAACCAGAGCACAGCAGCAATGAGCTGAGACAGAGACCGGCTGTTAGGGGACGCTCCCTTATGTTACTGAAATCTCATATAATGCATTTGAATAAGGTGATTTCATAATAAACTTCAGAACCGAGTTAAGTTTGCCACCAAAAGGTATATATCAGTTTGTATGTTAGGAAATCATATTTTTGAAGCGGGGGAAGGAGGGAGGAGAAGAAGAAGAAGAGGAAGAGGAGGAGGAGGGGGAAGGAGAGGGAGGAGGAAGAAGGGAGGAGGGGGATGGAGGACAAGAAGAAGGAGGAGGAGGAGGGCAGAAGAGAGAAGACAGAAAGAGACAAAAAGAGGAAAAAGAGAAAGAGACGGAGAGAGAGAGAAAAAAGAGGGAGAGAGAAAAAGAGAGAAAGGGATGGATGGAGGTAGGAGGGGAGCAAGAAAGAGACAGGGATGGAGGGAGAGAGAGACTGATTACAGTTCTGTCTGCCCTCTTTATGCCATTTGCTATCTCAGATTTCAATCAGTCAAAAGCTATTTTCTTAAGTACTGTCCCCACCTCTGTTAAAAGGGGATTACATATTTGTCTTGAGTGTGCAAACAATTTCATTGCAACCACTCAAGTACCAGAAGGTAGGAGCTGGAACTGAGAAGAAAATCTGATAGTCAAGTAACACGACTTCCCATTTCTCATCATGAACACCAAGACTAACTTCCCCCAGGTTCAGAAAATATTGTCTCCGTGGGCACTTTTCAGAGCAAAATATAAAACCTTTTTTTTTTTCAGATTCCCTCCTGTTTGCTCTTGTATTTTGATCATCCTCTGGGATGACTAAATGGAGATCATTTTAAATAAACCATCTTCATAGAAGGCTCTGAAAAATATCTGTTGCATTTTGGACGCCGGGGAACAAAAGCACTTCTTTCTGAAAATGTCTAATCTACAAAGGAAATTCACTTTTAGTCACTACAGTGTCATATTATCATCATAAGATTGGTTTCTATCTTAATTAGGGAACTCTAGAGAATGCTTAGGCCAATAGCAAATGTTCCTTTCTTGCTCTAGTTTGGGGGACATTGGCAGGTGGTAACTCATTATTCCATGCAGGTCTGTTCCCTAACTTTGTTTCAGAAGGAGCGAGGTTCTTTATAGTTCTATGTCCGTGGGTAAGGCTGCAGCTGCTGATTATGCTAATTCTTGCTTACTTGCAAATAGGCCTGTGTTTATTTTGTGCCTCACCAGCTGTCAACAAAGACATTTTAGGAATAATTCCCATATTTAAAGGCAGACTTTGTCCTACTGCAAGCTTTCTTAGCACTAGACTCACTGGGGATTTGTACGGGCAGCTCCGACTATAGAAAGGTGGGCACAGCCCCTGGGCAGCACTCTGTGCCCATTTCCCCATCACCGGCTCTGTCTCCTCACCTGCTCCTTTGCATTAGCGGGAACTCTGACCTGACTTCCTTGAGAGAAGCCTGAAATGCTACTCTAATGGGTTTTTCGTGGATTTGGGGAAATTCTCATTTTATGGTAGTTAGGGAGGTTGAAACTTTCATTGCTTCATAATCGACATTTGAGGAAATATTCTCTTAAATTGGAAATTCTAACAGTCTTCAAAAAGCTTGTTTAACTGTCCCTATGGCTTTGACTTAGCAATCAGAATGGAAAGCAAATGATGTTTTTTAAGCAAATAATTGTGTTCCTGATCTCACTTTAGAGTTACATTCTATTTATAGGTTATAGTCCAAATTTAATTCTATTTGATTTCATGGAAGAAGTAGAGGAATTTTTAATTAGGCTTTGCAATCAATATTACTTTAAATGAAGAAGGAAAACAATCAGTAAGTCAAAAAGTATTTTATTTCCATTATTTTCTCCTAACCATTGTCTGTGCTCAGCCATCTTTTTCATTAATAAATGAATTTTGGTGAAATCATTATTATGTAAAAAATGTACTTTGAAACTCTGTGTCCATGAAAGCATGCCTCTGTTTTTCATTCTGGTTCACTACTTAAATTACTCTTAAATTATGTTCATGGATTCTATCTCAGTTTTTCGCAAACCACAATGTGCAGAGAGAAAAATATCCCATATCTTTGGGGAGTTTCTTCAAGGAAACTACGAAATCTCTGATATCTCAGTGAACACGCACGCCTAGTAGGCTGCCTGAGCACAGAATTTGAGCACTGAAAACCTAATTTCTTCCAAAGTGTTTTTCACCCCACTTAGGCCAGAAATTAATATATTGTAATTTATTCAAAACAATGTCTACTTACTGCTTACTGCTACCTTTGGGTCAAGCCTTGGGCTAAACTTTGGGATTACAGGGATAAATTAGCCAGATTCTACCCTAAATAAAGTAAGAAATAGAATGAGAAAAATAAATAATGGTGGTGCCTCAGCCTTCTTTGAGGGGGATGGTGAAAGGCAGCTGGGAAAGCTCTTTAGAATAAGTGGAGGCAGGGCTGAGTCTTCTTGGTGTACAGCGTGCTAAGCAGGGGTCATGGATGAGAATAGACAGATAGGTGAAGAGAATTCCAGGCAAATACCGATCATGGCTGAGAGAATCTGGATATCAGACTAACCTGGATTCGGAGCCTACCACCACTCATTAGCTGTGTAATCAAGCAAAGGTCTTTACCATTCGACAGTTGCTAGATACAAAGTCAGTAACACAAAAGTAAATACCTTTCTGATATACCAGTAATGGACAAGTGGAATTTGAAATTTAAAACACAATGCCCATTTATATTAGTATGCCCCCAAATTAAATACTTAGCTATAAATCTCACAAAATATGTACGGGTTTATATGAGGAAAACTACAAATTCTGATATAAGAAATCAAATAACTGAATAAGTGGAGAGATATCCTATGTTTATGAATAGAAAGTTTCCATATTGCCAAGATGTTGGTTATTTTCAATTTGATCTATAAAGTCAGCACAATCCAAGTCAAAATCCTAATAAGTTGTTTTGTGTCCTAAAGTTTCTATAGAGAGACAAAAACTCAGAATAGCCAACGTACTATAAAAGAAGAATAAAATCAGAGACTGGCACTACCCAATTTCAAGACTACAAAACTGCATGAATCAGAAAAGTAGGGTATTGGTGAAATAACAGACAAATAGATCAATAGAACAGGTTACAGAGCACATATATAGACCCATATAAATAGAGTCAACAAGTTCTTGACAAAAGAGAAAAGGCAATACAATGAAAAAAGATTGTCTTTTCAACAAGTGCAATAACAAGATGTCCACATGGGAAAAAAAAATCTACAAACAGACCTTACACTCCTTATAAAAATTAACTAAAAATGGATCATAAACCTAAATGTAGAATGCAAAACTATAAAGCTTCTAGAAGATAACATAGGGAAAAACAGACTACCTTGGGCATGATAATGACTTGCTTTTTAGATACAACACCATAGGCATGATCTATGAAAGAAATAATTGACAAGCTGAATTTTATTAAAATTATAAACTTCTGTTCTACAAAAGGCTCTGTCATTGGGTGAGAATACAAGCCATAGACTGGGAGAAAATACTTGCAAAACATATATCTGATAAGGCACTGTTATCAAAGATATACAAATAACTCTTAACTCTTTACCCGTTTAGAGGGGAAAAAAAGAACAGCTTGCTGCCACGTTCATTTAAT
Source organism: Tarsius wallacei (assembly GCA_963574415.1). Classification (NCBI taxonomy): domain Eukaryota; kingdom Metazoa; phylum Chordata; class Mammalia; order Primates; family Tarsiidae; genus Tarsius; species Tarsius wallacei. The sequence goes on along the minus strand of CAUYQG010007946.1, from coordinate 9,700 downwards.
TGTCCATACACATGTTTTTTGAGATTGAAGCAAATCTGACTTGTTTTCAATGTGAAAATGAAATATAAAAACTGTTCCTGGAATTATTTCTAAACAGAACTTGCCTCTAATCCTAATGAGAATTACAAAAAAAGAAAGGAAGGAAGGAGGAAAGAGGTTTGGGAGGAAGGAAGGAAGAAAGGAAGGAAAGAAGGGAGGAAGAGGGAGAAGAAAAAAGAAGACGACGATGAAGAGGAAGGTGAAAGAGGAGGAGGAGAAGAGAATTACTATATTTTGTAATTTTTTTTTAAATCTCAGGTGAATACCACAGCACAAGAACCACTGGCGAGTATCGCCAGGTTAAACAGGGAGAGGGTTAAAACTCAATAATAAGAAACTCAACAAGAATCCAATTAAAAATGGGCCAAAGTCTGAAGAGAATCTTGTCAAATAATAGAGATGGCAAATAAGCATATTAAAAGATTCTCTACATCATATGACATTGGGGGATTTCAAATTAAAACATCAGACATCACTGAATCCAGAACACTGACGACACCGAATGTGAAGCAACAGGAACTCTCATTCATTGCTCACGATACAAAATGGCACAGCAACATTGGAAGACAGTTTGATGACTTCTTACAAAACTAAACAGAGTCTTATTATAACATTCAACAGTCAAGTTCCTTGGTTTTTACCCAAAAGAGTAGAAAACTATGTCCACAAAAGAATCTGTGCACAGATGTTTACAGAAACTTTGTTCATAATAACCAAAACGTGGAATAAATGTCCTTCAGTAGGTGAATGAATAAATAAGCAATGTTATATCCAGACAATGGAATATTATTTGATGATAAAAAGAAATGAGCTGTCAGACATAAAATGACATGGAGGAAATATAAATGTATATCATTAAGTGAAAGAAGCCGATCTGAAAATGCTACATACTGTATGATTTTAATTATATGACATTCTGAAGAAGACAAGACTATAGAGACAATAAAAAGATTGGAGATTTCCAGGGTTGCTGTTTGGAAGGGAGGAATGAATAGGTGGAGTACAGAGGATTTTTAGGGCAGTGAAACTGTAAAATTATATACTATACATATGTTGTATGTACTGGATTATATTGTGTTATATTCTATATTGTGTTATGATACTATATTGGTGGATACATGTCATTGCACATTTATAAAAATCCATAGAATATACAACATAAAAAGTGAATCCTAATGCAAACTATGTATTTGGGTGATAGTGATATGTCAACACTGGTACATCAGTTGTAACAAACTTACGGCCCTGGTGGGGAAGGCTTTGGACATGAGAACAGGAAGTATATGGAATATTTCTGTACTTTCTCTCTATTTTGCTGTTAACCAAAAACTGTTCTAAAAGAAAAACTATATATTTAAAGGACAGAAAAAGACATTTAGAAATCCAACACATAATCAAAACTTTTAACTTGTAGTGAGGGAAATTTTCTGCATTTTGACTACATTAATTTTAATATGCTGGTTGTAATATAGTGCAATGATTTTATTTCACTTTGTCCTCAAAGGTACCTTCCCTCACTACTGTATTTAAAATAGCAGGCACCAGACACAGTGGCTCACATCTGTAATCCCAGCACTTTGGGAGGCCAAAATGAAAGCATTGCTTGAACCCAGGAATTCAAGACCAACCTAGGCAACATAGCAAGACCTCATCTCTACCAAAAAAAAAAAAAAAATTAAAAAATTAGCCAGATGTGATGGTGTATGTCTGTAGTCCCATCGACTCAGGAGACTGGAGCCCAGAAGATCCAGGTTGCATTGAGCCGTGATCATGCCACTACACTCCAGCCTGGGCAACAGAGTAAGACCCTGACTCAAAATAAAATAAATACAATAAAATAAAAGCTACTCCACAGTATCTTTACTCTATTTTGCTTCCATATAACACCTCTACAACCAAAAACATGCATTTTACAGTCACCTGATTATGTGTTTATTGCCTTCTTCCCCTACTTAATGTAGGCTCCATCACAGCATGAACCCTGTCCTTGCACTTGGTCGCTGGTCAATACCTGTTGAGTAAACACATAAGTGCATGGATTTAGTTACAATGATGACAATGATGATAATGATGATGATGATCATGATGATGATGATGGTGATGATGATGATGTTGGTGATGATGACAATGATGATTTTAATGGTGGTAATGATGATGATTATGATGATGATAGTAATTATGATGGTGATAGTGATGGTGATGATGGTGATGATGACCAACAGTAAGCATAACTGGGGTAAGTCACATCACTGTTCATTCTCAAAGTTCATAGGGCTAGTGCATTGCCTTCCACAGATCTACTGCTCCCTTAGACACTGAGGACCCCAGCATCTTTTGGGGATGTGACTTAGACTTGTGCTGAGCTGTTGAAATAGAATTTTGAGTTAGGACAAGCAAGGTCTCAGGGCACAGGCTCAACCATCCACAGACACAAATGGTCACATGAGGAAGGCCCCACCCATCAGTGAGGAAAATAATCACCTGCGCTCCTTGGTCAGGGCAACATGGTGCTCTTTATTAAGGGAGGTTGGACTAGCTGATTTTACAAATACATTAAAACACACAAAGTAGCAAAAATATGACAAAATATATTTTTCATTCATGCAGAATCAGAATGTTTTTGTGTTTTGTTTTCTTTTGTCTTCCAGTGGGTTCTCTCTTCCAAATACTAAGTCAAGGAACTGAAAATACTAGGTCAGGGGACTGAAAATACTAAGTCAGGAAACAGATGTGGTCCCTTTCTGGTCTGAAGCTTCACTGTTTTCAACAAGTAGCTTTCAGCTTGCTGTGCTCAGCTGAGACAAACAGTGCAGGGGCAGCAGCACACACTATGCCCCTGCACATGAGAGTTTTTAAGAGCCACAAATGGATGTGACACCCATCAATTCTGATCTCATTTTATTGGCTAATGCTCAGGAACATGCCTACACTTAACTATAAGGGAAGCCAAGAGATGCCAGCTAGCTAAGAGCTCAAGAAGAAGGAGATACAGGCTTAGGGAACGACTCACCCAATAGTCTCTGCTGCAAACGTGTTTCCCCTTGAATGCCAAAGGATGGCTTCTGGTCTTCACAGAACACCTTAGCTCTTGCTCAGGGTGGACTCTGCTTATCCATAATCTTCTCATTTAACCCCCATAAAACACTAAGGAAAGGGCCCACTTATAAATATTCCCATTTTATAAATATTGAACTGAGCCTTAGCGACATCAAGGAATATGTTCAAGGTTGTCAAGATAGAAACTGGCAATGTGAGAACTCAAACAAAAATCTCACTCTAAAGTCTAAGTTAGCTCCTTAGCACTGTGTTATATGACAAATGAATCATTCCCCTTATAAGTAAGATTCATACTTCTTTATATCATGAGTTTGCAAGACAGTTCCCTGCACCATCTAAAATTTGGGAACACCTGTGTGTTGGCTTGTTTGTTTGTTTGTTTGTTTTTCTATGTGCCATTTCAAGTATCAACTCAGTATAGATCCTGGCTTGTGAATTTCAGAGTGAACAAACACATTTGGATCTGACTGCTGTCTACTTCATAATCTACTAATTATCTACAAAAGGTTGGCAGTGGTCTGTATTTCATTGAGAATTTTTGAGAAAGGCTTAATTCATAATTATACTAACCTGATAAATAAATTTAGAAAGACAAACCTAATCTGAACTGAATTTTGATGCCCGCAGTCCACCTTTTCACTCAATAATTCTGAAAATTTTTCCTCCCATAAGGATTATGTTATTAGTTTCTCTGGTCATGTTGTCTTCTTTGTTCAGGAAAGTCTTTTCACTTTCAACCTGTTATGTATGCCCTTCATAGGTTTTTATAACATTCTGTTTTCAGTGGATGAGAAGCATAGTTGTATCCATATTTTATTTCTTTATTTTTATTTTATTTTATTTTATTTTATTTTAGTTGGAGTCTTACGCCATTGTCCAGGCTGCAGTACAGTGGCACACTCACAGCCACCCCAGTGTCAACCTGCTGGGCTCCAGTGATCCTTCCGCCTTAGCCTTCCAAGCAACCGGAACTATAGGCACGCACACCTGGCTAATTTTTTTATTTATTGTAGAGACGAGGTCTTGCCAAGTTGCCCAGGCTCTTCTAGAACCCACGGGTTCAGGCAGTCCCCTCACCTCGGCCTCCCAAAGTGCTGGGGTTACAGGCTGAGCCCGGTCTTGTATTTTATATAGCATATCAATAAATGAAGAAAAGAGAAGGGGCTAGCCTATAAGGGTGAAAAGTAGGAGGGAAAGCATAAAAGGGAATAAATTGCCTTCAGCTGGAAGGTCATAACACATTTCTAGTCTTGGTCCAATAAATCTAATCATGTGACCTCAAAAAAGTCTTCTCCTTCCCAGGGCTGCTTCTCAGTCACACAAGTAGAAATCTCATGTGTCTCGATGGTGCATTCCCAACTGTGACATGTCCACCTGCTCAAATCTCATTATTGACCACTTTACTTCTCACCTTCATTTTCTGGACAACGTTTGTCTTCAGGCAACTGAACTGCAAGGAATAGGCAGAGTCATGAGGTAGCTGTTGCCATGGTTTCCAGACACCAAGACTCAATCATGCAGGCCACCAGAATGAGCTCCACCCAAATGCCTAGTCCAGAACTCACAGGAATGGGATTAGACCTCATTACCTCTGACTTCCTAATAAACTGCATAATTCCAGTAACCTAGTAGCCCTCATTCAATGTGTGAATTAAATTGAAAGATTTCAACAGATTTTTTACTAAAATCTCTTTGGTTCTAATATTTTGTTTAATTTGCTGCACAAAAGACCAAAGACTTAGTGTAAGATAGAATATCTGACTTTTGGCTTCAGCTCGTCTCACAGTGCAGTCACCACTAGAAAATTTATCTTATGATTAATTAAATCTTCTTATCTCATGTGAACACGATTCATCACCACTAACCCAAGGTTGTAAGAAATGCCACGTAGAAAGTGCAAAAGACATTTTAAAACCTGGGAACGTACAATCCTCCTGTGTCCACAACATCCTTTGGCTGAAGCACAGAAATTCTGTCCAAGAGTGTTTCTAATTGAAAATTGTCATGCCTGCATTGGCTGGAAGAACTTTTGGAGAAAGCACTGGGAAGGGGAAGTCTGTATTTTTCAGAATACCTTAGCAGAGACAGATCTCAAAAATCTCAGATGCTTCATACTATATATATTGTTTTTTTCTAATTTAGGTAAACATGATGCAGGTTGGCCAATGTTCTTGTGTCTTATAGCTACAACACCTGGAACATGTGGTCTTGAAAATCACAGAAGCAGGAGAAGGAACATAAGGAAAAGGTGCAGCAAGACTTTACCCCAGCCCCAAAAGACAAGCATCACTTGCATTCATAGCTCATTGGCCAGAACTAGTTACAAGACCTCAACATAACTTCAAGAGAAGCCAGGATATTTGGTGAGTACCAATTCTTTCTGCTACACAGTTCCAAGTGTTTTGGGTCTAATCAAAATGCATTCTAAAAGCTCAATTGGAAGAGTCTTAACATATGAAGAGGACCATTCTTAATTATTTCCAGATACTCCGTTTCTTTTCAGTCTTGTAGTTTGTTCTGCTTGAGCTTCATATTATCCTATTGTTTCAGGTCAGTTTTTCTGAGTAGAGTCAAGCAAGAAAACATAGGTGAGATAATAATTTCAGGGAATGTGACGGATCAACTTCATTCTTCCTTTTAATAGCTTGTTTTTTATGTCTACTTCCTGGAGCTGTTCTTTTAATGAGCCTTTAATGACTGCTCCAACTGAAAGCTGAGAGTTGGTGCCTCTGACTGCTTCCTGAATTTCCTAGAAGAAAGTTAATTAGTCTTTGGGTCTTCCAGACCTCACCTTGTCTTCTGTTTTATTCCAATAATTGGTATCTCATTATTGCATTTGGGCTTTCCTCACCACTTTTTTGGTTCCTCTGCCATCTCATGTCAGATGTAAGATAAACTCTTCCCCAAACAGTTCAATAGTTGACTCCACGAGGTAATGAAGACTTTTCCAGATCTTAATTATCCCTCACAGAAGAGCCTGACTGCTGACACAAGATCCTTAGTAACTCCGGGACTCTTGTTTTTTTCCTGATACTCAGCAGCAAGTGAGGTTTGCATACTACAGTGGGTATTGGGAGACACCAGTATTAGGATTAAGAGTTTTACAGTCTTCCACATTCCAGGTGTGGAGGTATCTTAAATGGTGAATACTCAGAAAGAGTAGGGCAAATTGTTTTCACTTTTCTTCCTCATTTATCTGTTCCAGACATTTTAAATTAAGTATTCCAATTAAATTTTCAGCTGCGTGGAATCCAGTTACTTTACAGTAATTTGCATTGCACACACACACACACCCCCCACATGTGTGTGTGGGGGTGTGTGTGTGTGTTGAACATAAGAGCCAGGTCTGCTTTATTCAGTGTGTTGATTCTGCACCGGTAAAGAATTGTGTTAAGCACACACAAAACAGAGCTGACTTGGGCAGAAAATATATAACATGCCACTTTTTAGTAGACAGTCTATTTCTTCCTTAGAGAAAGAAAGAGTAGCCAAAGGTGCCAGCTCCCTATAGCTCTTGTCACATACAGCAACAATGACCCCAAAACTGCAAAGTGAGTTAGGGGACACACCATGCTGAAGAGCCAGGTATAGAGATGGTTAAGTGCTTTTATAGTCGTATCACATCTGTTTTGAGTGGGACAGAGGAAAAGGCCTCATGCCTTATCAGAAATCGGGAGACGATGAGTATCTCTCTCATGACAGCCTATCAGAGGAGATAGAGAGGTAAATGGGAGAGGTCTTGGAGCAAAGGATCACTCTGCCAGGACTCAGGTTTGCTGTGGTTTAAGCTTTACCTGCAGAGATGACATGGACATGTGTACAAGATCTCCAGGGCGCCACAGAGAGCTGTCCCCTACAACAGGCACCCAGGGAGTGCCCAATAAATATTTGTTGGATACATTTGAACACATATGTGCATGAAGATCCCTTGTGAGCATGCAGGGAAGAGTTTCTGTTGGTTTTAATCTGAATGTTTGCTATGGAGTTATGATGAAAAAGTCAATGTTCTTCCAACGATATTCAGTAGGGGTTGGAGACATGTCTATGAGTCTTCCACATAAAACCTAGCATGGAACATGTCTCCTGGTCTGTATGGATGTTCCCTTGGAGAAACATGACAGGCATGCTGCTCACAACTTAATGATTTCTTGACAGTCACCCACACTGCCCAGAGACTACAAGTTAAAGAGTAATTAAGGAGGGTTTCTTCTGAAATCAGGCAATCTAGGCACATACCCCATTCTTCTCCATCCCAGTAACAATGGGCAATTACTGACGCACCCTATACTTTATGTTATTCATTTTCAAAATAGGAATAATAATCTCAGTCATCTATTGGGTTGTTTGTGATTAGATAAAATAATACACATAAAGCACTCGAAACAAGGATTGTACACAGTAAAGACCCAAACATTAGTCACTATTATTTTTCTTCTTGTTGTTGTGTTTTTGAAGCCACTCTTTCTGACCTTTTGCTGAGGGGGTGCTGAACAGACATCTAACAAAGCCACCCCTAGGTTCCACCCAACCTGGAGGTCCATGAGATTTTATTTCTATCCCGAGTATAATAATTCTGGAATTAGTGGTATGTATGCCAAAAAAGCAATTATGAAAATAAACAAAAAAGGAATAGCAGGTTGCATTTTAATACAATTGAGGTAATTTTAAAATCTCATGTTTTCTAAGAATATTTAATAACACAGGAACATGCTTACAACAGGTCAAGTTTAAGAGGCAAAATGAGTCAAATTTTTAAAAATACGGTAGGATAAAATGCATTTCTAAAAGTTTCATTAACATTATTTATAAATGTATGCAGTTATTTATTTATTTATGCCTAAAATAAACACGAGGAGTAAATAAGTCAAAATAGTAATCATGGCTATTTCTTTTGGGAGTAGAGGTGATATTTCTTTTCTTCTTTTTATTTTCCCTTTGTTTAAAATTTTTCCATAGCAAAAATAGAAGTATGAAAATTATAAGTATGATGCCTGCAATAGCAAATAAAATCAGTGATGATATTTGGCAATGCATAAATGCAATGGACACTTTAAATAAACCATCCACCTGTCTGCTGCAGCTTAGATCTGTTTTAAGACACTTTTCAGGTAACACAAGTAGCAGAATAGAACAAGATTTGGGTGCAATACGACATCTTCCTGTTCCTTAGGTGCCACAGACAAAATTATCACATTCCCAATTTATTTTTCTTTCCATTTAATTTTAGAGCAGAGCATCATGCCCAATTTATCAGAATCTTTTTTATTACTGATTAGTAAGACATCCGATGATGATGAAAGGGGATAATATCACATTTGCACTCACTTCATGAGCAGAGGGCTCTGTTTAGCTGACAGTGCATTTCCTGTCTTTCCTCATCAAATACAGCTCAAAGGTTTGTCTCTGTAATGCACAGATGCCAGATGCTCTCCCTAATTAGTATTTCAAGCTCCACAGTGACAGTCCCCAAACTTTGCCCATCATCCTCCAACGTGAGGGCCTGGATCCCCTTCTCCATCCTAAGCTCCATGGCGGTCTTTTTTGCTGACCTCACAGCTGCTGTTTTGTGGACCACCACTTGGGAGCCTATTTTCAGTGTCTTCTATTGTATTTAGGGTTGGTGTGATCATATATGCAAACTGCAGCTACATGGAGGCAGGTTCCAGGGACCCTGAGAAAAACCCTGGAAATGCTCCTTCTTTGTCCAGTTTGTCCTTGCTTCTCCCCCATTGTAAACTAACACTGATAACAAACTCACCTCCCAAGATAGAGGAAGAGTCAGATATGAACAACTTTCTCCAAGGACCAATAGATCATTCTTAGTAGAGTTGTTTTTAACAAGTGTGGTAATCATCAGGACTTTTCACACATATCCTATCTTGACTCTTCTGAGCATAAGGCCCCTGTTATGGACTGAATGTTAATGTTCAAAATCCATATGGTAGTGCCAAATCCCAATGTGATAGTATTTGGAGGTGAGACTTCTGTGGAGGTCATTAAGTTTAGATGAGCTCAGGAGAGTAGGATGATCATGAGGATAGGATAATCATGATGATAGTGCCCTTATAAAAAGAGACATGAGTTTTCTTACTGCTTCTCTCACTCTGTCTCTTCCATCACATAAAGACACAGGAAGAAGGCAGCCATCTGCAAGCCAAGAAGCAGACCCACACCTGGAAGCAAACCATCCAGTATTCTGATCTTGAACTTCCCAGCCTCCAGAACTGTAATAAATAAAAGTCTGCTGTTTGAACCACTCAGTATACAGTATTTTGTTACAGTGACCCAAGCTAAGACACCCACCAACTTGAAGATAGATGTAACCTTATAATTTGGTTTGACCTGTAACACCTGAGCACAAGCAACACATCCCGTATAAGAGGGAGAAGTCATGGACAGCCAATGCACTGCCGTGTTTTCTCTTCCTCTCTGCCACAGTGACCAGCCATGTGCCCAGTGAAGATACATTCCTCAGCCTGGGACCCAGCGTGAAGGTAAGGAGACAAAAGTCCCAAGCTCATTTTCTCATATTTTGCAACTGAAATACTTTAAATAGATTTAATTGAATGTATCAAATATTACATAATGAGCATGGGAAATCTTT
>CAUYQG010007944.1:0-12828 GCA_963574415.1 Tarsius wallacei | reverse complement strand
TGATTACAATCTCTTAACAAAATGGCTACTCTAAAATCTTATATTCTATATATCTATACTAAACTCAAACCTATGATTCTAATACAAAAAAGCTTGTAATATGTTGAGGCTCTCGAAAGTGACCTGAGTTGGAATTATGCTTATGTAATGGCCAAAACTGCGGTCTGTGAGAAACAGAAACAGTGAGCTTTCACAGTTAACCATGCCTGCTGTAGTTTCAGAGCCTCGTGCTTAGATCATCAGAGTTGTTTCTGGTTAAATATGCTAAATATTAGAGGGGAAGGTAATGGCGTCAACAGCTCTCGAACACGTTCTAATGGTCTCGAGGTCCTTGGCCCTCCCTGATTTCTAAGGTTCAGTGAGCCTCCGTGGCCGGCTACCAATACTACAGATGGTAGGAGCAGACCTAAAACGAGACTACGTATATCAAAGAACACTATTTGTTGATCAGAAATTTCACAACTCACAATGGAAATAGACAAATAACGTGAAGATTTAAAGTGAAAACTGACTGAACCAGAGGAAGATATTGAAGAAAATCTTCATCTTCCTAAGGGAGACTAAATAACCAGGTGCCCCAAAGATAGAACTTATGATCAAAAGTACAGTAGTGGAGAATGTAATGAAGCAGCCAAGAAGACAAAAATGGAGTAAAGAAGAAATAAAAAGGATCAGAGAGAAAATGAGAAATACTTTGTGAAATACATTTTAAAGACATAAAGGAGGCAGAGGCCAGATGATTGCCTGAGTCCAGAGGTTTGAGACCAGTCCGAGCAACTTGGTAAGACCTTGTCTGTATGATAAATCAAGAAAAATTAGCTGGGCATGGTGGCTCACGCCGGTGGTTCCAGCTACTTGGAAGGCAGAGGCAAAAGGATCACCTGAGCCCAGCAGGTACAGCCCTGAGTATGCCAGCCTGGGCAACAGAGTGAGACCCCCAACTTAAAAAAAAAAGTGCTAACAAAATGGCAAAAGGATATAGGAGCCTCTTGGAATATCCATTGAATTGTAGAAAATTTGACCATCAGTAAAATAATGATGCAACTGGTTACAACCCATTTGGTTTTTTAAAATGTCTATAGTAATATTCAAAGAAGAAAAGGAAGAAAGGAAAGAGAAGAGTGCCAGCCAGTGAAGGCAGAAGAAATGAGGGAGTTATGACAATCACTATCTTGCAACGTCCAACATAAAGGCTGATCTGGGCTCATGTTTGGAGTCCCAGATACTCAGAAGGCTGAGGTGGGCGATCACTTGAGCCCTGGAGTCTGAAGCCAGCCTGGGCAACATAGCAAGAACTCATCTAAAAAAAAAAGTTACAAAGTCAATGTTGGACTAGGCATGATAACTCCCACCTGTAATCTCAGCACTTTGGAAGACTGAGGCGGGAGAAATGCTTGAGCCCAGGAGTTTGAGATTAGCCTGGGCAACATAGCAAGACCTGGTGTCTAAATCAAAAAATTAACCAGGCATGGTGGCATGTGCCTATAGTCCCAGTTACTTGGGAGGCTAAGGTGGAAGGATTGCCTGAGCCCAGGAGATCAAGACTGTGGTGAGCCATAATAGTGCCACTGTACTCCAGCCTGGGTGACAGAGTGAGACCTTGACTCAAAAAAAAAAAAAAATCAAAAGTCAGTATCATTAAAAAAAAAAAAACCCAACAATATAGGGGAACTATGTACAAAAAGATGTAACAACCAAGTTTGATGCATGAACCTTGGTTGTTACATCTTTTTGTATATAGTACATTCAGGGCCATTTGGAAATTTGACATAGGGCTGAATTTTAAATGATATTAGAAAGTTATGTGGCCGGGCTCAGTGGCTCAGCCTGTAATCCCGCGCCTTTGGGAGGCTGAGGTGAGTGGATTGCCTGAGCTCGCGGGTTCGAGACCCCCGCCTGGGCAAGCGAGACCTCATCTCTACAATAAATCAAAAAATCAGCCGGGCGCCTGTAGTTCCAGCTACTTGGAAGGCTGAGGCGGCAGGATTGCCGGAGCCCAGCAGGTCGAGGCTGCGGTGGCCGGGAGCGGCCACTGCACTCCAGTCTGGGCGACGGAGTGAGACTCCAACTCAAAAAAAAAAAAAAAAAAAAAGAAAGTGATGTGAAAGTGGTATTGATGCTTTGTTTCGGAGACATCTGCTGATGTACCTGAGGGGAAGAGTGTGACAATGTCTTCAACTTTCACATGGTTGGGGGAGGGTATCTGTATAGAGAGAAAGCAAATGTGTCAAGATGCTAACAATTGTTGAACCTAGAGGAAGCTATACTGGGTGGTCACAGTACTACTCTTTTCCATTTTTTGAATGTGTAGGAGAGAAGTAAAAAAGCCCTCTGTCTGCTGCACGGAGAGTGGATTGGAGGCCGCAGGGTGGAGGCAGGGAGCCAGGTAGGAGCAATAGTGACTGGGGCAGGGTGGACATGTGGAGTCGGAAGAGCTGGATGGGTGTATGCTATAGTTTGGAAGTGGATGTGGCAATTTATTAACTCCTTGTCCACTGGGCTGTGAGCTCCTTGGGGACAGGGATCCCATCTCATTTATACTATATTCCTAGCACCTGGCACCTAGTAAGTACCCACAAATGACTGCTGAATTTAAGCAGCTAACCAGGATTTAAAACAAAGACTAGAGGATGGGAGCTGACCAAAAGGAAATGCGCTTTTTTTATCATGTTGGTAAGTACTTTATGTCCACATGTCTAGCATTTGTTTGTAATGGAAGCCTTGCTTCTAAAAAGCAATTTGAAGATACTAGCAAGAGAACTGAAACCATGGGATAATGAAGTTAAAAGTTATCTACAGTTTGAGTAGCTCTTATCCAAAATGCCTGGGACCAGAAGTGTTCCGGATTTTGGACTTTTGTGGATTTTGGAATATTTTAGGCTGGGTGTGGTGGGTGGCTCATGCCTGTAATCCCAGCACTTTGGGGACCTGGGCAAGAGGATTACCTGAGCCCGTGGGTTCAAGACCAGCCTGGGCAATATGGTGAGACCTCGTTTCTACAATAAATCAAAAAATAAACCAGGCGTGGTATTGCGTGCCTGTAGTTCCCACTAATTGGAAGGCTGAGGCGGAAGGATCGCAGAAGCCCAGCAGGTTGATGCTGGGGTGGCCCTGAGCATGCCACTGCACTCCAGCCTGGGCGACGGAGTGAGACTCCAACTCAAGAAAAAAAAAAATCAAGTAGAAATTGATACCAAAATGTTATAAAGACCTTATATGAAAACTCTCTACCAATCTCTTTTATGAATATTGATGCAAAAATTCTTAATAAACTATTAACAAACAAAATTCACAACACATAACAAATATCACATTATAATATGGTTGGGTTTATTTCAATATTGCATGGATGCTTCTATACTAGAAAATTTAGTAACATAATAAATCATCTGCTAGATCTAAAGGAAAAATAAAGGATTATTTTCATAGATACTATAAAGGCATTTGATCAAATGCAACACCCATTTTTTTATACTGTCAATAAAATAAATCCATTACTACTACTTTAACATCCTAAAATATGTATATCAGCCCAGAAGCTAGCATTTTACGTGATGAAGGTACACCCTGCAGGCATTCCTGTTAAAATCAGGAATAGGCCGGGCTCGGTGGCTCAGCCTGTAATCCCACACTTTGGGAGGCCGAGGTGAGTGAATTGCCTGAGCCCGCGGGTTTGAGACCCGCCTGGGCAACTTGGCGAGACCTCATCTCTACAATAAATCAAAAAATTAGCTGGGCATGGTAGTACGTGCCTGTAGTTCCAGCTACTTGGAAGGCTGAGGTGGAAGGATCGCCGGAGCCCAGCAGGTGGAGGCTGCTGTGGCTGGGAGCGGCCACTGCACTCCAGTCTGGGCGGCAGAGTGAGACTCCAACTCAAAAAAACAAAACAAAACAAAAATCAGGAATAAGAGGATAACCACTCTCAACATTATATTTAATACAGATGCTTTCTCAACTTACTCTGGGGTTACATCCTGATAAACTCATAGTAATTTGAAAATATTGTAAGTGGAAAATGCATTTAATACACCTAACCTGCTGAACATCATAGCTTAGCCCAGCCTATCTTAGATATGCTCAGAACACTTACATTAGCCTACCAGTTGGGCAAAACCTCCCAGCAACACAGTGCATTGTGGAGTATCTATTGTTTACCCTCGTGATTGCATGGATGACTGGAAGTCGCGGCTTGCTGCCACTGCCAGCTTCACAAGAGAGTATTGTACGGCATATTGCCAGCCTGGGAAAAGGTCACAATTCAATATTCGAAGTATGCTTTCTACTGAATGCCTACTGCTTTTGCACCATCCTAAAGTAAAAAAACCTTAACTTGAACCATCCTAAGTCGGGAACTGTCTTTATTCATGAGGAACTTCTGTATACATTAATGATGGACTACAGAATGCAGCTCTACTATCCTGATGAAAATAACTAAGAAAGCTAGACAGATATGAACATCAGCAGAGTAAGCAGCTTTCAGGGCTGAAAGCCAGGAGAGGATGGGAACCCAGAGAGATGAGCCAGACACTGGGGCTGCTTCTACTTTGGGGATATTCACTGATTTGGACAGGAACCTGAAGGCTGAATTCAGCCTCTTGAGACTAAGGGAATAAAAAGAAAACCTAGTGCATGCCAACACTGGGGTCCCAAGCAGTTCACTCTTCACTTTGAGGTCCAACCTACCCAAGAGTAGGGGTGATTTGGAAGTAAACCAGCTCTCAGATGTGCTGGTTCTCTGGGACCATACCAGTTCCTCCGCATCAAGTTCCTCAAAACTGAACTTGGATGAAGATGGCCTAGGACTTCTAGGGTCCTCAGGAGCCTAGTGCTGCCAACAAAAATCCTCTCTGGAAGAAGATAATACCTTAAGATAAAAATTACTTGTTTAATAATTTTCAAATACAATACACAAAATACTGTACACACACACAAAAGATAACAGGAACATGAGATGAAGCCGTATGAATGGGAATTAGCAGAAATTTCAGACACAAGAAATATACTCTCAGAGGCTCCAGATAATGGAAATATGAGACACAGACTTTTAAACAACTAAGCTTACTACGTTCAAGGAGAAAATTTGCAAAACTTGAAAGTTTTGGCAGGAAACCAGAAACTATAAAAAGTGACATAGCATACTTTAGAAAGAGTCTATAAGTTCTAGTCCTGAAGACTGCAAAATTCCAGAATTTAATGGTAAAGCAAGGGATTCACAGCAGAATAGAAACAGCCAAAGAGAGAACTATAAAATAAGTCAGATAAAACAGCACTGAGAAACTACAGAATAAAGCCCTGAGAGGCAAAATAATAGAAAATATAGAGATAGGATATAGTGAGATAACCTAATATGCATTTATTTGGAGTACTGGGCAGAAAGGGAGAAAGAAACAGAAGCAGTATTTCAAGGGATAGCGACTGAGATTTTTCAAAACTGCTGAAAGCTACCAGTACACAACAACTTCAAAGCCCAATGAATTCCAAGCAGATTAAATGAAAACTATACTGTAAACCAAGTCCAGATATGACAAACACCATAAACAACTCACGGGACACTAAAATGGAGTTAATGGGGAAACTTAGTGGCAGGGTGTCATCAGAAGGAGGTACCTGTCTCCCAAGCTCCTATCATCCCAGTGCCAGATCCAGCTGGTCACATTCTAGTACTTTGGGAGGCCAAGATGGAAGCATCCTTTGAGCCCAGGAGTTTGAGACCAGCCTGGGCAACATAGCGAGACCGCTACAAAAAATTAACAATTAGCTGGGTATGCCTATCGTCCCAGCTACTCGAGAAGCTAAGGCAGAAGGATCGCCTGAAACCAGATTGAGATTACTGTGAGCCGTGCTTGAGCTACTGCACTTCAGCCTGGGGACAGAGTGAGACCCCATCTAAAAAAAAAAAAAATGAAGACAAAATAAAACATTTTCTGATAAGCTGAAATGGAGAGAGTTCAGCAATAGAAAATCCACCGTCAGAGAAATTCTAAAGGATGTTTTTCAACCAAAAGAGAATGACCATAGATCGAGATTCAGAAAATGAAGAGTAATAAAAATGGTAAATATGGGGGTCAATTTAAAAGCTGACTGTTCGACAATTAGTGTCTCTGTGACTTTTGCAACGTGTGTATATATTTATATAGAATTAAAATGGCAGTAATACCCTCTAACATAAATAGCATTTAAATGTTGTAAGTTCCCTGCGTGATCGAGGAGAGAATAAATGTATTGACTAACATTCGATTTTGATACTTGAAGGATGGATGTTGTAACTTTAGGGTGACTGCTGAAGGGACAACAGTGTATAACTTACAGACCAACAGAAGTTCAAAAATAAGACTCAAATCAACCAAAAAAACAGGATAGGAAGGAGAGAAAAGGCAACAAAGGACTGGTGGGAAACACAGGAGGATTGAAACCCAAATACATCAATCATTACAGTTAATATAAGTGAAGGAAATGCTCCAGTGAAAAAACAAAGCTTGTCAGACCTAGGGGAAACAGTTCACCTCAGAAGCTCCTTACCTGAGGCTAAAACCTAAGGGAACAGGAAAGATGGAGAGAGACCCTGCCCATCGTCCCACTGTTTTGTGCCTTGGCCATCATGTAGACGATGTAGGTTTCTGTCTGCAGCTGGGACTGGTGCTCTTTGCTCGCTCATGAATTCCCTCTCTGGAAGGTTCCTACCCCCTCCCCCTTTTTTTTGAGTTGGAATCTCACTCTGTCGTCCAGGCTGGAGTGCAGTGGCATGCTCACTGCCACCGCGGCCTCGACGTACTTCTGCCTCAACCTTCCAAGGAGCTGGAACTACAGGCATGCGTTACCATACCCGGCTAATTTTTTGATTTATTGTAGAGATGAGGTCTCACCAAGTTGCCCAGGCTGGTCTCTAACCTGTGGGGGCTCAGGCAGTCCTCTCCCTCAACCTCCCAAAGTGCTGGGATTATAGGCGTGAGCCACCACGCCTGGCCTGGTTCCTACCCATTTCACCCTCATACCTGCTCTTCTCTCAGTCCACTAGGGGGACAGGGCTGGGGGCCACCAAAGTCCTCTCTCTGCTCTCAGGAGCTGCTGGTTTCCCTCCTGCGTCTGTTATATGTTTCCTTTCTTCCTGCCTGCCTTCTGCATGCACTCCTGTCCAACCTTGGCTAACTTTTTTTTTTGTTGGTAGAGAAGGGGTCTTGCTATGTTGCCCAGGCTGGTCTCAAACTCCTGACCTGAAGCAATTCTTCCATCTCAGCCTCCTGAAGTGCTGTGATTGGTGGTATGAACCACCACTCCTGGCCCCATTTGGCTTTAGATTGGGACTGTTCCCTTACTGCTCTCTGCCCTAGCTGGTGTGTACCCGCTTTGGTGGGGGGATAGTGGGGCTGCTTTAAACATTTCTTCTCTCTTTCTTGGCAGGACAGTCACAGGCATGTTGCCACAGTTTCATCTTTAGCTCCCAACCACACCTATCTTTTATTTAAAATTTCCCCCACTGAGGCTGGGTATGGTGGCTCACACCTGCAAACCCAGTACTTTGGGTGGCTGAAGCAGGAGGATCTCTTGAGGCCAGGAGTTTGAGATCAATCTGGACAACAGAGTGAGACCCTGTCTCTGCAAAAATAAAAGATAAAATAATATTCTCTCCAGAATAGTATGTATTCATTGCTGAAAATTTGAAAAATATGGAAAAGCAATGACTTAAGTAATAGATCAGGCATGGTGACTCTCGCTTGTAATCCTAGTACTTTGGGTAGCCAAGCCTGCAGGACTGCTTAAGGCCAGGAGTTTGAGGCTAAACTTGGATAGTGAGGGAGTGACACTATGGGACGAAGGGTTTGGACTCTAGTGTGTGTTTACCTGTGCAGCCTTTTCATATACATTTATGAATTTATAGAGAAGTAGTTTTATGTAAAATGAGTTTATAATCCTTTTAGTGCATGCCTTTCTGCCTGTGCTCCCGCATTCTTGTATTAGCAATTGATAACAAAGTCAAGACATATTTACAAAAGATACTGGCACCAGCAGGCACCAAAGGAGATAACTGCCCCAAAGGAGTTGACCAACTTGGATCTTATCTTTGATATAATCTTGCACATAGCTGCAACATAACTCTCTTACCTGGAGGAATGCAGGCAGCAGGGAATTGCCGACGTTCAGAGCTGACCTGGTGAGGAACAGAAAATTGAGGAGCCCACCACATTCCTGAGATCCTCTGTGAAAGCTTGCCCTTTTCTTTGTTTGGAGAGCAGCTTGATGGCCTCTGATCAAGTCTGTTTCCCTTTTTGCTTGAGTGAGAAGCCCCAATAAAGATTTGCCTGGGTCGGGCGCGGTGGCTGAAGCCTGTAATACCAGCAATTTGGGAGACCGAGGCAAGAGGAATGCCTGAGACCAGGGGCTCGGGTCCAGCCCTCAACTTGGTGAGACCTCATCTCTACAATAAATAAAAAAATTAGCCGGGTGTGGTGGCTCGCGCTGTAATTCCAACTACTTGGAAGGCTGAGGCAGAAGGATCGCCTGAGCCTGACAGGTCAAGGCTGCGGTGGCCAGAGTGTGCTATTGCACTCCAGTCTGGGCAATAAAGCAAGACTCCAATCTCCAATTAAAAAAAAAAAAAGATTTGCCTGTTTGCTTTGAATCAGTTGTTTCTATAGTTTCTGTGCTGAAAGAACCCCTTTGCCAGTAACAGCCTGGGCAACATAGCAAGAACCTATGTCTACAAAAAATAAAAAAGTAGCTGAGTGTGGTGGCACATGCCTGTAGTAGCAGCTACTCAGGAGGCTGAGGTGGGAGGATCACTTGAGCTCAGGAGTTTGAGGCTGCAGTGAACTATGATTACACCACTGCACTCCAGCCTGGGAAATACACAGAGAGAACTCATCTGTTTAAAAAAAATTTTTTTTAATTCCCCCACCCAGAGAGAGTCACTGCTGTTACAACTTGACTAGATTCTTAATCTCTTTTCTAGTGTCTGTTCTTCTCTTTCTCAAAAAAAGGAGGCGTTATCATGCTATACATGGTAGTGTAATATGGTAATGCATTGTAAACTTTCTCTGGTGTCATAAACATTCTTTTAGAACAGGATTTTTTTTTTTTTACTTTTTTTGTAGAGATGAAATCTCGCTATATTGCCCAGAATGGTCTCATACCCCTGGGTTCAAGCGGTCCTCCTGTCTTGGTCTCCCAAAGTGCTGGGACTATAGGTGTGAGCCACCACACCTGGCAAGAACAGGATGCTAATGACTGCATGCGGCTATATCACAGTTCAGTCTCCTTCTGCCCAGCATCTATATTTTTTCCATTTTTTGTCCTAAATGTTGCTGTCATAACAGATTATTTATCACACACATTTAATTGTTTTTGTAGGATAAATTACTGGAAGTGTTTTTGCTGCTCAGGGACTATGCCCATCCTGAAGTCTTTAGCGACACCATGCCAAATTGCCCGGTGTTAATCTTTAATTATTCTTTTAGACCATGTCACACTTTTCTGTGAACTTTAAAAATCTGCTTCTTGATAGTCCGTTTCTTCAAGTCTTCCTTATTAGATATCCTGTCAGGGTAAACTCTACGCAGATGACTTTCTTCTAGCCATGACTGAAGTAGTCGTGATGTGTTGTGGCCATATACAATCCCAATGACCCATAACCTCCCTGGGCTGGTTAAACTTTGGTTTAGGATCATATAACAGGATAACCCCACATCACAGTGGCTCACACAAAACAGAAGTTTATTCCTCCCTTTCAGATAAAATAAGTCCAGAGATGGGCAGGCCAGGCTGAAATGACAGTTCCTCTCAGTCACCTGGGCCCTCCTCTCCTGCCGGCTCCATCACCCCAGGATGTGGCTTTTACATTTATGCCCAGAATTGCTGCTCAAGTGCCAACCCACACAACCCATTCCAAGTAGCAGGAGAAAGGTAGATATAGCCCTTCTTTTTAAGGAATCTTCTAAAAAGGAACACTCATTACTTTTGTTTTCATCTCATTGGCCAGAACTTATTTAGTCCTGTGGCCATAGCTGAAAGGAAGGACAGGAAATGGAGTACCTTAACTAAGTGGCAAATTGCCCAGATAAAAACTGAAGGTTTTATCTATTGGGTGTGGTGGCTCATGCCTGTAATCCCAGCACTTTGGGAGGCTGAGGCAAGAGGACTGCCTGAGCCCAGGGTTTGAGACCAGCCTGGGCAACTTGGTGAGACCTAATCTCTACAATAAACCAAAAAAATTAGCTGGGCATGGTGGCGCACACCTGTAGTTCCAGCTACTTGGAAGGCTGAGGTGGAAGGATCACCTGAGCCCAGTAGGTTGAGGCTGCGGTGGCCGTGAGTGTGCCAATGCACTCCAGCCTGGGTGACACAGTGAGAGACTCCAACTCAAAAAAAAAAAAAAAGTAGGTCAGAGTGGCTGTTAGGATGCAACTGTTAACTTATCGTTATGGTAGGTATTGCGTCCCTTCAATTCATATGTTGAAGCCCTAAGCCCTAAAACCTTAGAATGAGACTGCATTTGGAGAGATGTTTTCTTTAAAGAGGTAATTAAGGTAAAATAAGGTCATCAGGATGAGCCCTAATCTACTATGACTGGTATCTTATAAGAGGAGGAGATTAGGACACAGACACACACAGAGGGATCGATCCCCATGTGACTGACTACACAGGGAAAAAAACAGCCATTTGCAAGGCAAGAAGGGAGGCCTCAAGAGAAACCAACCTTGCCAACACTTTGATCTTGGACTTTTAGCCTCCAGGACCATGAGAAGATAAATTTCTGTTGGTTAGGCTGCCCAGTCCCCAGTATTTCATTATAGCAGCCCAATCAAACTAGTACATTTATGTTACAAATCGCCCAAGCACATAGTGGCTTAACAACACATTTATGATCAGTTTTTATGGATTAGGAATCTGGGCACAGCTTAACTGGTTCCTCTGCTTCCTGTCTCTCTCTCTAGGGTGCAATCAAGTATAGCTACCTCTTACCTGAAAGCTTGACTGGGGAAGGGTTCTTTCCAAGCTCTCATGGTGTTGGCAGAATTCAGATCTTCATGGGCTGCTGGACTGAGAGAGTCATTTCTCACAGCAAGCTACCCAGAGGCCACCTTGACTGCCTTGCCATGTGGGCCTCTCCAATGTGGCGGCTTGCTTCATCCATGTGTGCATGTCAAGAAGGCAACAGGGAGTGCAAGACTGAAGTCACACCCTTTTGTGGCCTAATCATGGAGTGAAACTACATAATTATGCTATGTTATATTGGTTAGAAGCAAGCCACCAGATACAGTCCACACTCAAGGGGAGGAGTCACACAAAGGCATGAACACCAGTAGGTGGGGATCACTAAGGCCATCTTACAAGTCTGCCTACTGTGGCAACTAACAGCCTGGAGCCCACCATCATGGCCTGGCCTGTGTGAGAGCTGGCACACAGCCTGGCACATGGACAAGGCCTTTTATTAACAACAGGGAACTGGGAACTAAAGGTTCCCTTATCAGGACAGGGAGTGGGGAGGCTTCTGCCATGCCCTTGGGAACAATGCTGGGTTTCCCTTTACCTGACCACTCTGGGGCAGGGATGGGCTCTGAGAGAAGGTGGAGTTGTTGCTTATGGCCACAGAACAGGGGACTCTGAGTCTCAGATGTGGCCTGCTCTGAGTGGGCTGTAGTGGATTCATCCCTGCATGCGTCACCTCCTCGGTCGGTGCTCTCTTGGAGGCCAACGCCACTCCCTGCTGGACAGCTGCCCCTTGACAGTCCCACCATCCTCTGTGCCCACTCTGCTTGCTCATCTACCTCCCCATGCGCTGGGGAGGCTCTGGAGACCATGACTTTCCCAGTACCACCCTGCATGCCCCTGGGCAAGAGGAGGTGCCCCACAGATCTTTACCGAGCTGCTGCTGAGTGGCACCCCTTGGGGGTTCTGCCCTAAGGCCAGAGCAGTGGTGTGCTTCCATGGAGGGGATGGCCCCAGGTTGGGGAATTATTAGTGGGGAGGATGTCTCTGGGGTCATAGCCTCTCTTCGGGCAGCAGGCACTGATCACCTGTGCCTACCCCAGGCCCTCTCCTTCCGCCTTTCCTCCCTGCGGGCAACCTTTGAAGATAAAGGCCCAGGCTGGGCTGCGCAGGCTGCCACCGACCACGCGCGTTCTCCATTCTGTGCCGGGGCTCACTCACTTTCTCTTCTTTTGGACTCCCCGCGGGGCTGTCCAGGTGAGCCCTTCGCTGGGGCCGGTGCAGTGTGATGGGCACGCGAGCCCCGCGAAGGCTCCCAGCTCCGAGCTCACGGCGACTCCAGGCGTCGGCTGGGCGGCTTCTGGCGGGCTGTCCCCGCCACGTCCCACCTCTTCCCGGTCGCTCCTCGCCCCGCTTCTCCACTGCACCCGGTCCCTCTTCCCCGCCTCCCGGTCCAGGACCTCCCCCGCCCATCTCGCCGCGCAGTCTCTCTCCCCACCCCGCTCCGCCCCCTTCCCTTCTCTTCCTCGCAGCGCCTCGCCCCTCACAGTGCGGCCCCTTTCCCGCCCCTCAAGCCACGCCCCTACCCTGTCCCTCTCGGGCCGCCTCTAAAGCCTTGCCACGCCCCATCACCGCCCCCTCTCTGCCCCGCCCCTTACCGTCTTGCCACGCCCCTTATCGGCCCTCTTGGCACCGCCCCTCCAGTCTCTCCCCTCCCCCGCCCTTCTTGCCTCTCTCCTTCCTCCTCCCGCTTCGCCCCGCCCCATCACAGTCTCGCTCCTCTCCGGTCACTCTTCGCTGAGCCCCGCGCCTTCCCCGGGCGGGGCACTGCGTTCCCTGCGGTCGCAGCAGCCCTGTGGCGGCCAGCCTGCTGGGGCGGGGGCGGGCCGACGCCTCGGCCGGCCA
>CAUYQG010007940.1:0-20674 GCA_963574415.1 Tarsius wallacei | reverse complement strand
AAAAACTAAAACGGGAGTTGTTAAACTTTGGGAGGTCTGAGAAAGTTAAATCCTGTACTAACTGGGAAGGAGGGGGAAGTCAGACATCACCCACATTGATTTCAGAATCTGGCGACCTCCCCAATTCCAGACAACTGGGTGCCTACTCTCCCTGAGGCTGGATTTTTCTCTGCAAGCAGCAAAACAGAAAATCTCAGGCACAGTTGAAAATGAGCATCCCATAATGAGCATATTCAAGGGTCCACTGAGTACTAAGATCTTCAGTTCTGCTCTAGAATGGTGAACGCCAGATCAATATCTTCCTCACAGGAAGCTCCTACCCTGAATAATTTAAGAAGAGAAAATACCTAAAGCAATTGGCATCAGAACATCAGAAATAAAGCAGCCTAACCAGATCACCCTTAAGCATATGTGATACCAAAACAAACAAAACCAACCAAAAAGAGCAAAGCAAACTTGAAGAAAAAAAGACTCTGAATAAAGAAGAAAAAGTTTCAAAATAAGAAAAAAATAGCCAAGGAGCAAAACACAGAAATATAAACAAGCTATTTAAGAACTATAGAGATGAATATTTAAACTTCCAAGGAATAAGGAACTTTCTTTCTGTCTTTCTTTCCTTACTTCCTCCCTTCCTTTCTTGCTTTCAACAGACCTATTGGATTATTTGATTCTCCTAGAGATGTATGTGCATCATTTTGATTTTCAAAACTGCAACCCATTATGTTAGGTTTTCTGTTCTGCACAGATTTTTCTTGGCAATACTGATTGTTCATATCAAATACTTTGGTAGCATGCCTTTCACACACAAATACACCAACAGAGAGATGCACATTCCTACATACACATACATGGCATGGAGATCTACACATGCAGTAGTAAAGATGTAATTTCTAGGCAATAGCTAAATGCAATTTCAGCCCACAAATTGCATGGGAACTTGTCTAGATGTCTGTATTGGCACATTTATAAGACCTACTCCCTTGAAAATATTTTACATGTTCTACAGCCTGGCATCCAAGAAACTTCATTTCCAGCATTCTCATACTCTCTCTCTCTCTCTCTCTCTCTCTCTCTCTCTCTCTCTCTCTCTCGCCCCCCCCCCACCCCAACCTCTGTCTTTCTGAATTACTGTAACAGAAGCAATTCCAATGGCTATGTCTATTGCAGGCAGAGCCTAGTTTCCACTCATTTTTGAAGAGGGAAATTGCAGATATTTATTTCCCAGCCTTCCTTGTGTCACAGATTTTGGTCAATGAGTCATAAAAAGATTTCTGAAATGTGATTCCAGAGAAAAGAAGAGAGAGAGAGAGAGAGAGAGAGAGAGAGAGAGAGAGAGAGAGGTTCTATGGTGATATGTGAACATGCATTATGGAGCTGTGGCAGCCCTATTGCAACCATGAGGAGAAAAACTGAGAATGCAGACACAGATTCAAAAAGTAGGTTAAAAAGAAACACCTTAAATGACATAGTTGAGCAACTAAATATTCCTGTAAAGTTTCTTCTTCTAGGCTTTTTGTTTTTTTCTAAGGCAGAGTCTTGCTCTGTTTTCCAGGATTATGACTCACCACAGCCTCTAACTCCTGAATTCAAATCATCCTTTTACCTCAGCCTCTTGAGTAGCTGGGACTAGAGACACATGCTACCACACCTGCTATTGTTCTGAGTGTGCATATCTTTCACTATTGGTCTTTTAAAATTTAGTAATTGTGATTAGAAAAGGGATGTGAACTATCGTAATACTATAAGAAAGGGATTGGCAGTGATGGAAAACAGTCAGGGGAGCAAGGGGCATACCTCATCAACAAGGGTGCCTGCGTAATGAACATTTGTATATCTAACTGAATTGTACCCCACATATTTAAAAATAAAAATTTTTTAAAATAATAATAAAATTTTTTAAAAAGGAATGTGAGAAGAGCTCTTAAGAGAAAAAAAAATGGTGATGGCTCTTCCAAAAATGGTCAGATTGGTGATAATAATAATTCTAAATATGATTAAAGTGGCAAAGTAATGCATGCATCATTTTTCCTTTTATACATTGTAATTTTTGGTGATGTTCTTATGTGTATTTTCTATAATGAAAATGTGCTTAAAGTACATTTATATACATGCATACATACAGTATATATGTATGTGTATATGTATGTATATATACATACAGTATATATTTTTAAAATTCCTTCTTCATAGAAAGTGTGCCTTTGTGGGAGAAAAAGCAATTAATAAAGGTATGTTACGTCAGGTGGCCAGAAGTGCTAGGAAGACAAAGCAGGATAAAAGGATGACAGCAACTTAATATAAACACTCAGAAAGTCTTCCTGAGGAGGTAGCATTTCAGATCCCTACAGGAAGTATGGGGAGTGTGGGGAGAGATAAAGACACTTGGGGGACACTAGTTTCAAGATGGCTGACTGTAGGCACCTGGCACTTGCCTTCTCTACAAAGGAGAGAAACAGCTAGTAGATAATCACACAGCATGTCTAAGAGAGAACGATGGAATTCAACAGGAAGTGAAGGGAAATTTTGAGGCACAGAGGGAGGGGGAAGCAAGACAGTTGCCCCACTGGGATCAGCTGGGAAACAGAAAGGACCCCTCAGTGCAGGAAAAGGGTAAATGAGACATCCCCAGCAGTCCACATGCCCACCACACTCTCCTTCAATCTTAGCAGGAGAACCCCTGGGCCCTTGTGGGCCCTGAAACTGATATAAGGAGCTGCCTATATTTTCTGCGTGAAGGCATTGTTCCAGAGGAGTTCACTCTGGGTCCTAAACACACACACCTATGCACTGTGACATTTTAAGGGCCCAGCCCCCACCAAACTGCCATCTTGCCCTGGGGTCCAACAGCCTGTCATCTCCATATTCCTGGAGTCACACTGACATCCCTTCACACATACCTGGAGGGCTACTTCAGTATGACACCGGACACAGCAATGCCACTAGGTTCCCAACTAGCCCACACAAAGTTCTACACCCTGTGGAACAGATGGTGCAGCGCACTAGAAAGGCTGTGCCTAGGATAAAGGGAGTCAATGCACGTGCTCCCCAGAGCCTGAGAGCTGCTTGCTTGGGGTTGCTGCCAATGACAACAAGCCCACACCCCTCACTCCACTCCAGCAGCAGAGCTGCTACACAATTGCATGTGTCTTTAGTAGGCCTCAGTACTGGCCTGCCTAGAAGCCATGACAGGGCCTGAATACAAGGTCATCTTGCCCACTGTCACCACCATCTAAGTCCACCATCCATGGACCTGGAGATTGCTCCACTCCACCTGTTGCCACAGGGACATGTGTGCACCATCAGAGGCCTGACGACAGACACAACCATTGACATGCAAGCATGACACTCAGGGGTCTGTGATCATACCCCCTGCTCAACATAACCTGTGACAGTGTACCTCATAAGGGGCCTGAGGACAAGCCCACTCATTCTGAAAAAGACTATCTCCCACCCCTCCAGTGCCAAGTGCTCCATCTAAGGGTCTGGGGATTGACCTACCCTTCCTGTCACCTCTAGTGAGAGCATATACTATCAGAGAGCCTAACAACAGGCTCAGACTACCTGCTGCCAGAATCCAAGCATGCTGTCTGGGGGCCTGGTCATCACCCTGCCCTACCCACTGCAGCCTGCACCAATACACACCATTGGTGGGCCTAAAGACGGGCTCTCCCACCTACTGCTACCCAACAGTGCCCAAGTGCACCTGGAAATTGACTCACTCAATCTGTCTCTGTGGGTCTATGTGTGCACCATCAGGATACTTAGCCCACTCATCCAGGCTAGGACTAGCCCACTCATCCAGTCACCACCACTGCTGGTGTCAACACATGTTGCCTGGAAGCCCAAGGGTTGGCCTGCCACCACTACTGCCACCACTGCATATGACCCAGAGGCCTGAGGATCCACCCATCAGCCTGGGCCACAGCTGCCACTGCCTGGAGACCCAAGAACTGGATCATCTGAAATCATTAACACTAGTGTCCAGGGGCCCAAAGACAGGCATGCTCTGTCAGCCATCCCCACCACTGTCCAAGTACTAGACTATCTGTAATCCCCATATCCAGCAAACCCTCACCACTCTAACAACTGTAGCCTAAGCCATTAAGGAAATAACTGACACTGATACAGTCAAAGAAATTATACAGAGACTACACTACTAAAAAGGATGAACTTACCCAAAATCAAACAAAAACTATACCACCAAAAAACACTATAGATACACCTACAGGAAAAAATATTTCCCTATTACAGCTAATCCAAAAAATTGGAAGAAGTGACTTTTATACCAGCTGCAGAGATATCAAGGTAAGAATATACATGGTCTGACAAGTTTGTGAACTTACCGCCATATGCTCACGCTGGCAGCACTGTACTAACAACTCAGTAAGGTTTCATAACCTTGTTATATCAGTGTCTCACAGCTGTGTTTCATGTCGACACGTGGTGGTGTCTTGCTGAGTGGAGTTCATTATTGTTGTTGCATGTTTTTGTGTGCTGTAGTGAGAATGTTGGAGCTTGAATTAGAGCAATGAACAAACATTAAATTTCTTGTTAAAATTGGCAAGAGCGGAAGCAAAATCAGGGAAATTTTAGTCTAAGTTCATGGGGATAATGCCATGAAGAACACAACAGCATACAAGTGGACTAAACATTTTTCTGAGAGAAGAGAAATCATCACTGATGAAGAAAGGTCAGGATGGCCAGTAATGAGCAGAAATGATGAAAACATTGCAAAAATTTATTGAATTGTGTGTTAAAATTTTTGGCTGCCTGTGAGAAGCATAACAGACCAAATAAACATTGATAGAGAAACAGGAAAATCTTAACTGAAAATCTTGGCATGAGAAAGGTGTGTGCAAAATGGTCCCAAAGGAGCTCTTGCATCATGACAATGCACCAGCTCAGACAGCACTGTCTGTGAAGGAGTTTTCAGTCAGTAAACAAATAACTGTATTGGAACACCCTCTATACTCACCTGATCTGGCCCCCAAAGTCTTTTTTCTTCAGATTTTTCCTTTAAAGATAAAGTAAATATGAAAAGGAAGACACTTTGATGAAATTCAGGACATCAAGAGTAATATGGCAGCTCTGATGACCATTCAAACACAAGAGATTAAGAGAACCCCTGCAAGACATCAAATGAGAAGACCAACTCCTAGATGCATAGTAATTCATTTACACAAAGTAGGTATAAAAGAAAAAATCCTGGTCAACCCCCTTGGGTCATCTCCCACTTTAGGAGTTTTTCTGTCCTCTCAGTAAATCCTGCTTTGAAAAAAAAAATGAAAAGAAAAAATCCTAAGGCAGTGAGAGAGAAAGATCAGACTGCTGGAGAAGTCCAATTAGGATAATAGCAGACATGTACAGAAACACTACAGGCTAGAAGAGACTGGAGTCCAATTTTCAAAGCCCTCAAAGATAAACCATTCCAACCAAAAATTTCCTACCCAGATAAGCTAAGCTTCATCAGCAATGGAGAATTAAAATCCTTCCAAGACATTCAATTCCTAAGAGTTTATGCCACCTCCAGACCAGCTCTACAAGAAACACTTAAGAAAGTTTTAATCACATAAGAAAGAAAAAAAAGAATGACCCAAAGACAACCCTCAGATGTCTAGGGCACAAGATTGCAGTCAAAACATATAATAGACTGAGATCTAACTGAATATCGGAAGGTCTCCCAGTCATTTCATATTGATTGTGTGTTCTGTCAACTTTTAGCTAGGCTTTCATTGAGCTTAGGTATCAGAGCAAGGTCTTCTCAAGTCTTTCCTGTGTATGCATCTTGCCCTGGGCATGTACATTGCTTTCTAAATTTCCCAGTGCATACAAGGAGACTTCAAAAAGTTCATGGGGAATGCATATTATAAAAAATTATAAATGAATTTTAATTTTTGCATCAAAATAAACTCATACTAACCTGTTGTATCATATCTGAACAGGATCAATTTTGAGGCACTAATAGGGATAACATCAGTTTGAAAAGTGCCCCTATCCTGTAATCCTGCACCTTTGGGAGGCTGAGGTGAGTGGATTGCCTGAGCCTGCAGATTCATGACCCGTCTGGGCAACTTGGCGAGACTTCATCTCTACAATAAATCAAAAATTAGCCTGGCGTGGTAGCGTGCACCTGTAGTTCCAGCTACTCGGAAGGCTGCGGCGGAAGGATCGCCGGAGCAGAGCAAGTCGAGGCTGCGGTGGCCGGAAGCGGCCACTGCACTCCAGTCTGGGCGACAGAGTGAGACTCCAACTAAAAAAAAAAAAAGGAAAGGAAAGTGCCCCTATCAAAACAACATGAATTCTGCTAAAATTCAAGATTGAACATCAAACTTATGGTGATGCATGGGTGGAAGAACACTAAAATGATTGATGCTTTATGAAAAGTTTATGGGGACAATGCTCCCCAAAAATAAGCATTTTTAAAATGGATGATTCATTTTTAAGAAGAGAAAATACAATATTAAAGATCACACAGTAGCAGACCATCGACATTAAATGAGAAAAAAATTGTGAGAAAAAATTAATTTTGTTCATTTCCTAATTGAAGAGGACTGACAAAAAACAGCAGAAAAAATAGCCAACACCATGGATGTCTCCACTGGTTTAGCTTACAAAATTTTAACTAAAAAATTAAAGTTGAGCAAACTTTCCCTTTGATGGGTGCCAAAACAATCACACCCAGAGCAGCTGTAGACAAGAACAGAACTTTCTGTGGAAAATGTAAACAAGTGGGAATAAGATACTGAAATCTTTCTCAGGAGAATTATAACAAGAGATAAAACACGGCTTTCCCAGTATGATGCTGAAAACAAAGCACAATTAAAACAAGAGGTGAAAGTGGTCCAGTCAAAGTAAAAGTCAAGAACAAAGGTCAGGGCAACAGTATTTTGGAATGCTCAAGGCATTTTGCTTGTTGACCTTCTGGATAACCAAAAAATAACATCATCTGCTTGTTATGAGAGTGTTTTGAGAAAGTTAGCCAAAGCTTTAGCAGAAAGCACAACAAGGGTACCTGCATGATCAATGTTTGTATATCTAACCCTGAATTGTACCCCACATCCTTATAATAAATAAATAATTTTTTTTAAAAAAGACTCAGGGTCACAGTGAAGAAAGCCCCAGGCATCCCTCATGGTCAATGTCCCCTCTATGAGGTGAACAATGGCAACACTAAACCTCAGGGTTACCGTGAAGAGAGTCACAAGTGTCCCTCATGGTCAATTTCCCCTTTGTGAGGTGAGTAACTGTAGCCTTAAACTTTGGGGTCACCATGAAGAGAGCCTCGGGCATCCATCATGGTCCATGCCCCTTTCTGAAGGGGGCAGAGGCAGCCCTAGGCCTCAGGGTCACCATGAGGGTCAATAAGGAGCTGCAATGTACCCAGAGTGGCCCAGGGAAAAAGGTAGAGCATCCGCAGACATTTCTGTTGATTAAATCTTATCCTAAGTTTTGGGAGGTGCTTGTGCTACCTCAGACGTTCTCTGGGCCAAGTGCCAATCTTGGGGACTTGAGAATGGGGTTGGGGATTGTGGTGTCTCATCAGTTTGTGAGGTCCCCCAGGGCAGGTGGCCCTGGGCTCTGTATACCAGCACCTGGCACCAGCTGTGTTCACTGAGAGTTGGTTGAATGACTAAATGAACAAATGAAAGACATGGTCTACAGAACTGAGGAGTCATGGAAAGAGCCTGGAATGGTCAGACAGCGACTCACTATGTGGCCCTGGGCAGATGAGCCCCCTTCCATCTGAGCCTCACTTCTCTCATATGTGAAATGGGTACTCAAAATATGCCCCGGCTCTGCTTTGTGGACACAGGAAGTCCCTTCATGACTCCCCTCCTGCCTGCCTCCTATACCCACTGAGTCAACAGAGACTGAAGTCCCACCCCCCACTGCCAGCCACTAGGGGATCCATTTGCTCAGCATCTTCTCCTGGCCTCACAAAGCTTCCTCAGGAGGGAAGGGTGACTTTGGGTTGGGGGCCTGGGCACCTACCCTCTGTGCTGCCCTGACACCAGTAGGATCTGGGCAGGCTCAGACCCCTCAGTCTGGCATCAAGGAAGGGGTGACCTTGGGTTGACGTTGGGTTGGGGGCTGGATGGATGCCCACTGTGTGCAGTCCTCCTTGACCAGTTTTGTGGCCCCAGCAGCTCCCTCAACTCTCAGAACCTCTGTCTCTTCATCTGTAAGGTATGAGGCGTATTGACACCTACTTCCTGGGGTGATCTAGGATCCCATGACATGAAGACACCAGCTTCCCTGGAAGTGGCCAGGGATTGCCATGGTGACAGGTGGTGGCAGGGAAGGTAGCACTGCAGCTCAATTCCACAGTTGAGCTGCAACTCAAGGGCTCAGCCGGGGCTGGCCCAGCTCCATGCTAAACCTCTGAGGAATGTGGGGGTGCAGACCCTGCCTTCGAGTGCCCACCTCCAGTGGTGACTCAGAACAGTGCTTGGCAGGGCTGCCGCCTGGAGAGCCCAATCAACAGCCCTGGGCAGTTTTCAAGCTCAAGGTCTGGCAAGGCTGGGGACAGGCCAGGGTTGGGCAACAAGTCTTTTACATTCCAGCAGTTTACGAGTTACACAGACAGGGAAAGAGTTGCCAAGGTTCCAGCTTCCAGTGGCCCTGACAGGGAAACACCAAGAAAAGGGGCAGAAGACAGGACCCCTTTGGCTAAGGAGCTTGGGTCAAGCTAAGCAGTTCTGTAGCCCCGAGGCTATGCCTGAGGCACTGAGGCTGGGTGGTAATGAGAAGCTTCCTCCAATGGGCTCCAGGAGAGATGAGGAAGTGGTCAGGCAAGGTCATTAGGTTCATTGGCAATGTCAACACACCAAGACCTGGGATGCAGCAGAGAAAGAGATGTAATCACAGGGTTGCCAAAGGAGGAGACGAGAGGAAACCTTAAATCCATCTTTCTGAGGATTTGGGGGCTAGGGAGTTTAAGGTTTTGGAGTGGGTCTATGTGAAGAGCATTGATTGGTCAAAGAGTGCAGGGTGAAGTCATGAGACAGGGAGATGAAACCGTATCGTCCTCTGTGGGGTCTTTAAGTTGATTAGCATTGGCTGTTTGCTGGAGTTCAGGGCCTACTTAAGCAATTCTTAAACAAATCCTTATATGATTCTAATGTCAGAAATCCAATCTACAGGAACAACGTGGATGCCAATGGTCATTATCTAGTGTTATGAGGCTTGTCATTTGGGCTTATCCTCAGGACATCGGATTTGGGTTGAGTTGGCCTCTTGCCAGGGACTGATGCACCCGGTGGTGAGGACATGTTAAGCCCTGCAGTAACTCTCGCTTCTCAGAACCAGGACTGTGGTGGTATCTCCAGGAAGAGAGGACCCTCTCACGGCCCCTCCCTTGTGTGCCTTGACCTTGACTTTTGATGTAGAAGACCCACTCTGACTCAAGGTCCCTGTCTCCCTCCATCTGTTGTTGGCCCAAGTAACTCTGTCCCCTTAGGTCATGTGTCCAGTGGGCTCTGAGCTCTCCAGGGAGGAAACTGGATGAAGCAGGAAGGCCTAGCCGGGTGGACTGAAGGTGGCTAGGCACCTGGGGTTGGAGCTGAGTCTGGAGGTGGCCTAGGTTTGAGTCTCTGGTATAATCTTGGACAGGTCACTCCTCTCCGAGCTGCAGTGTCTCCGTTGTAGGGTGAGGATCATAGCAGGCTTTTCCTTCAAGGGTGGTGGTTTGGCCTGGAGAGCATTTGGCCTCAGGGAGCCTGTGGAAATAAAATGTCCCAGGGCTGTGGCTAAATACACAGTCCTTCCCAGGGACCCCAGGAAGAGAAAGGGCCACAGGGGACCAGGGGCAAGGAAGGACTGGGCCTGGGCAAGAAGGTCCTCAGGGATGGCTCAGACCAGACTGGGTAGGACACAGGGAAAGGCAGAGAAATGGGAGAGGTTTCCCAAAATCTCACGGAGCTGGAAATGGAGCCAAGGTTGACTGAATAAGGGTTCCCCAAGAACGGCTGTGTCCCATTCCAGTAACCTGTCAAAGTACCATGGCGTGTGGCCACAGGGACTTTGCAGACATGATGATGCTTAGGAGGCTGAGGTGGGAGGTTACCCCACATTATCTGAGTGGGTCCAAGGTGGGATCTTCATAGGGGAAGGAGAAGGCAGGAGGGTCAGAGTGAGGGGAGGAAGCAGAGGAGGGGGAGAGGGAGGAAGGGAGAGGTAGAGAGATCTGAAGATGCTGCAGGCTTTGAAGCTGGAGGAAGGGGCCACTGAACCATGGACATGGCGTCCTCTAGAATCTGGAAAAAGCAAGGAAATTGACTTCCCCAGAGCCTGTGGAAAGGGCATGGCCCTGCTGACACTTTGATTTTAGCTCCCCTGGACTCACCTTGGACTTCTGACCTCCAGACCTGTGAAAGAATAAGTGCGTGATTTGTAAGCCACTAAATCTGTGATCATTTGTTATAGGAGCCACAAACAGACACCCAGGGAGACATGACTGCTGTCCCCATCCCCTCTAACCCCCTTCAGATCAGAAACCACCCACGAGGGCTGAATGGGCTGGGTCATGTCCTCTCTCCCCACACCTTCATCTCAGAGAGCAGCCAGAGCTTCTCAGGGAAAGTCCTGATGTGGGACCTGGTTTTCAAGCTGGGGCTCATGATTCAATGGAGACATGTTCCCCATAAATAACACCCCCAAAGAAGATGGCAGGTGACTTTATGTGTCACATACTTGAGAGAATACCCACTACCCTTTGGCTCCCCGGTGGCAGAGCAGGAGCATAAGTGAGGAGCCTCCCAGATGTCTGAGGAAGCCCAAGGTGGCATCAGGCAGGGTTGAGAGTAGGCTTGGGTGTGTGGTGGTGCAGGGTGTTGTGCTTTTATGTCAAAGACATGCCCTACATCCAAGGGCAAAAGCTGGCCTGGATGGACTACCCTGGGGGAAAAAATCAGGGAATTACTGCTATGCAAACACCTCCCGCCCCCCAGCAGTGGTGACCTGGTGGTTACTGTGGCAGTGGCTGACTTGCGCCAAGGGCACCATGCAAAAGACACTGTAAGTACTTCCCATAAGCTGGCTGTCAGTCGCTGCCACATCCTGGGGATACTGGGTGCTCACCTATGTGTCAGAGCCCAATCCCCCTCAATGCTGAGGCTTTAGGTGAAAACTGTAATTGTAATTGCACCACTTTTAATTGTAGTGCAAGAAGCCTGGCCTCCATTGAGAACACCAATTTCCTTCCAGAAAAGCTCTCAATCGCATAGAAACAATGAAGCACCCATTTCCCTCCTTGCACTGGTTCCTGGGTAGCTCAGAGCTTATCTTTGACAAGCATCCTGAGACTCCTGCAGATCTTTTGTGTGAGTTTCCTTCCTAGTCTCCTCCTGTTTCTCTTACATCTCCAAAACTCCTATGGAAGAGATGTGAAGAATCAAGGTAGGCTCTGAATTTAAGGGCTTGTGAAGTTGATGGTGCTAGCGTGTCTTGGACAGTCCAGCTCTCAGGAGTGACTGGGGGAAGGGGAGAAGGGGAGGAACTGACCTGGACAGAGAGGGAGCAAGGGAGGGGGCAAGATTGGGGGGAGCAGAGGGCATCCAGGCCCTGAGCAGAGTTTCTAGGCTGAGGAAAGAGGATACAGAGTAGATAGAGGGTCTGGGGCAGGGGCAGAGGGCAAAGGGCATATTTGCAGGCTCAGCCAGGGACAACTTCATTCAGGAAGGAGGTAGGGAGTGGAGGTCCTGCTGGGAGAAGGAAGAGGGGAAGGAGAGGCCACAGGGACTGATGTTTGGCCTGTGTCCTGGTCTATTTCCTGGGGAGATGCCCCAGGGAGCCTCTGCACCTCTGCCTGGGGCAACTTTCCCACTGTGTGCAGAAGTCCCCACACCCCTGAGAACCCAGGGGGAATGTCAACTGAAATATGAAACAATGAATAATGAGATGGGGAGGGTTTCTGATTGACAATGAGGATATTTATTGAGGGTTTATTGGGTACAGGGAGAAGGGCTGGATGACTTGAGTGGGAGGAGACCACTCCATTGGGATCCTGAGCTCCAGGGACACGTGTGTGAGGGGAGGGCCAGGGTCTAAGAACACTGTGCAGGTGCCACTGTCTTCTCCACAGTGCTTCCTTCATGCGTGACTTGACAACTGTATCTGCCATGAGCTCTCCACTGGTCAGGTGTCAGGGTCAAGTAGCTGCTGGCCATGTACTTGTTGTTGCTCTGCTTGGAGGGTTGGGTGGTCTCCACGCCCTGGGTGACAGGAGTACCATCTGCCTTCCAGGCCACTGCAATTGCTCCCGGGTAGAAGTCGCTTATGAGACACACCAGTATGGCCTTGTTAGCTTGGAGTTCCTCAGAGAAGGACAGGAATAGAGTGACTGTGGGGACAGCCTTAGGCTGACCTGTGGGGTGGGAGAGGGGGTGTGAGACAGCAAAGCAAGAGTCCCCTGTCTAAAGTCTCTGGGATTGTTCACAGTGTGGCTGTTGGGTCCACCTGGAGGGGTCTCTCCCTCCCTCATCTTTCCCCTCATTTCCACTTGAGCCCTCTGGAGAAAAGACAACCCTACACCTTCCTAGAAGCCCTTCCCAGTCACGTCTCCCAGGTGATCTGGCCCAGCACTCCCTTCTGCAGCCTCAGTTCCCCCTATGTGTAACCGGGGCAGTCTGTGTTCTCTCCCCCCTGGTCTCTATGAAATCATCCCTATAAACTTTATAAAATTAATCAGTGAAGAAGGGAGGGGGAGAAGTGAAAATAAGCCAAGCATGCAAAACACTCAGCATTAGTCATGAGGTCAGTTGCTCTCTGACCCCTTCCTCACAGGTGTTTGTGGCCGATAGCCTCCAAATCATGTTGACCCTGTTAGATTATAGTTTCCTTTAACTGTTCCATAGACAAAAACTTGAATATTATGAAATGTTCAGTTTTCTCTTTAAGGTATTCCTTCAGATCCTGCATACTGATGAAACTACTGACATCAGTTGGTCTGAAGGACCCCATGAAGTCAGTTGCTATCTCAACAAAGAATGCAGTGTCCACATTCTGATTTCATCCACCTTGCCCTGACCAACCAACAACCCCAATTCTCCAACCTCTCACCCTCCGTGATCCCCTTAAAAAACCCCAGCCCAGAACTCCTCAGGGAGATGGATTTGAGGGTATTCTCCCATTTCTTCACTTGGCATCCTGCTATCATGCAACTCTTTCTTTGCTGTCTTAGTATATTGGTCTGTTGCTGTGCTGTGGGTATGAACCTGTGGGTCCTAGTTTAGTTTAGTTTAGTTTAGTTTTTGAGTCAGAGCCTCACTCCGTCATTCAGGCTGGAGTGCAGTGGAATGCTCATGGCCACTGTAGCCTCGGACTTCTGGGCTCAGGCGATTCTTCCACCTCAGCCTTCCAAGTAGCTGGAACCACAGGTGCACACCACCATACCCAGCTAACTTTTTGATTTATTGTAGAGATGAGGTCTCACCAAGTTGCCCAGGCTGATCTCGAATCCCTGGGCTCAGGCAATCCTCTCACCTCAGCCTCTCAAAGTGCTGGGATTATAGGTATGAGTCACCACGCCTAGTCCCTGTGGGTCCTTTAAAATCTGGAGTCTGAGTTTGGAACCTGGCCTTCACCTCTGGATCTTTCAGCACCAGCCCTAGGCATTCCTACTTCATTCTTCAGTCCCTGAAGCCTCCTCTGTGAAGTGGGGGTCCCTGCAGGATGGTCCTGGTGGTGTATGGGGAGGCCCTGGGCCTGTGACCAGTGCCTGGAACCTCCCATCCCCTTGGGCACCAGGCTCTGCCCCAGCCCAGTCCACTCAGGTCCATCATGGGGGTGGGCTCCATCCAGACAAGCTCTGGGGGGCCCTCCAAGGCTCTGCCTATCTCCCCTGTCCTCACCAGCCTGACCACAGGATGTGGCCGTGTTCTTGGGTTGCTCCTCCAAACTGTAGAACACAGCAGCCCCCATACCACCCCAGCAGCTCTGACTCCTGATCCTCCCCAGCAGCCACGGGGTTCTCTGCACCCCACTCACTCCCATTTTGTCAACTCCTGAGTCTAACTTGCACTTTAGGGAAAGCAGGAGGCTACCCTGGGGACAGGGAGTCACTGAGTTCCAGAGGTGAAGAGTCTCCAGGGACAGATGAGTCTCTCCCCAATGGGACCCTCTCCTTTCTGATGACTATCCTGAGAGGGCTGGGCTGTGATCGCCTTTCTCAGTCTGACCTGTCCCTCTGTGTTCCCCTGTCCTCATCGACCAGCAAAGGCCAGAAAGCTGCAGTTTAGACCCAGAGCCCTCTCTGTACCCTCCATTGGTGTCCCTTCAGGGTGGCCTGGCCCTGTGTTGCCTTCCCAGCCTAGATGGGCATCCAGCCCTTAGCCCTGACCCCAGGATCCTGGAGATTATCTCTAACATCACAGACGTGCCCTTCAAAGAGCCAGCCTCTGCCCCCCACTCAAGCATCTGCCCTGGAAGAGGGGAAGGAACCCCGTCCCTTGCAAAACCCAACCCAGGCTCTGAATCAGGCCACATCTGGCTGTTCTTGGCCTTCCTGCCAGTGACACCGAAACCAGTCAGCCTTTCCCAGACCCCATGGAGAAAGGTAAGGGGTCAGAGCTTCAGGCTAGGAGGGTGGAGGGAAAGTCCCAGAGAGAAAAGTGGACTTTCCAGAGAGAGCAGAGGGTGGGCAGTTAGGGGAAGATTGTGAGAGCCACTTACCTAGGACGGTGAGTTGAGTCCCGGCGCCAAACACATGCTGCGGTGAGTGAGGCTCAGACCAAAACCTGTGGAGCCAGCACCTAGGGCCTGCCCCCTGGGGGATGGACTGGAATGGGTACCTGCGGGGTGTGCTGGGCAAAGGGATGTAGAGGGTGAGGCTGCAACCTAGGCACAGGGCAAGAGGCCAGCCCCCCAGAGGTGTCTGTCTTCTGCCTGAGGCATGTGCCACTCATGGACTTGAGGTCTTCTTGGGTGGCTGTTTGGTGTGGCAGAGAGAGTCCTTAGCTGGCTTGGACCAGTCAGACCTCTTCTGGACATATTTTAAGGGACCTTGAGTCTTTTTCTCCCACAAGTGTTCACAATCCATCCAGGTTGACTTCCTACTTGGACCAAAGACACTGGGCCATTCCTGACTCAAGTGAAGAATCCTCTGCTGTCATTTCTACCCATGGAGATGCAGCTCAGTCCCACTTTGTTCATGAAGTCTTCTCTGATCTCTCAGTTTGCTCTTTCCAACTGTTCATCTATCCATTTGTTTACCCATCTGTCCATCTATTCATCTATTTGTCCATCCATCATCCATCCATCCATCCATCCATTCATCCTTCCATCATCCATCTGTGCATCCACTTGCCCATCTGTTTGACCACCTATTAATCTGTCTGCTCATATGCTGTCATCATTCTATCTATCTGTTTACCCATCTCTCTGTTCCTCTGTCATCTGTCCAGTCATTTATCTACTCTATCCATCTGTCCATCCATTCATCCTATAGGCCCTGTTTCACATGCTGAGAACATGGCAAGATTCCCTCTGCTCTCACCTCTTTCTCTGAAATCTCTCAAGTTAAGGCCAACAAGGCCCTCCTCATGATCAAGTCCAAGGTCCCTCCCCAGTTACTATTGTTCCTGATGTTTCTTCAGGATGCAACATGAGGTCGGCGCCTCAATCCGTTGATGCTCTTCCCAATGGTGTCTGAAACCACACACTCTCCTCCTCCCCTGACATCCCTTTCTTCCCAACCCACGCATGGCTTCTGACTCCCAGACCTCCACACCTTCCTAGAAGGGTCCTCCTTCTCTGCCATCTTCCCACACTGTGGACTTCCACTACTGCCTATATGGTGAGGCTTGGATCTAGCCCAGGTCCAAATCCCCTTCTCAGTTCCACCTAAATTGCCTACTGACCATCTCCAGTGGGATGCTCAAACTAATCACGTCAAAGGAGACTGATTGCCTTCCTCCAACCGAGTTTGTTTTCTGTCTTCGTCTCATCACAGTGAGCATGAGTGCTCACCTGGAAACCTGAAGTCACTCCATGCTGTCACCTTGCCTCCCATACTGAAACCGTGTGTTTTCTGTGTCCTTAGACACAGCCTCTAAACATTATTTTAAAAAGTGAAAACAAGGTTCAAAATAATCAAAAAACAATAAGATCACCCTATGAGTCTCCAAAACCACAAAAGCCTGGGGTTTGCCTTAATGTCAAACTCAATTTCATACAAGGATGAGACATTGAGTGGGGTTTCCTAAGGGAAAGCATCTCTGCCATGGGGTTGGACCACATCATTTCTACCTTAGAATCTGGTCCCAATGAGCAGTGGTTGGTTCATGATGCAAATATAAGATTTTTAAAACTTTTTTTTTGAGTTGGTGTCTCATTCTGTCACCCAGGCTGGAGTACAGTGGCACAATCATGACTCACCACAGCCTCAAACTCCTAGGTTCAGGAGATCCTTCAGTATCAGTCTCTCAAGTAGCTGTGCCACTATGCTTTGCTAACTTTTTGATTTTTTTGTAGAGACAAGGTCTCACTATGTTGTCCAGGTTGGTCTCATACTCCTGGGCTCTAGAAATCCTCTTGCTTTGGCGTCCCAATGTGCTAGGATTACAGGTGTTAGCTACTATGCCCAGTCCTGTTTTCTTATTTTCAAAAAATCTTTATGCTTTTAAAATTATAAGAACATAACATATAACACAGCTAAGCAATACAGAAGTACACTTAAAAAGTATAATATTTCTCTCTCCATCTCTCTTCTGCTATATAAAGCCCCATTTTTTATTGTGGTAACATATATATAGCATAACATTTTCTACTTTGACCATTTGTAAGTACAATTCAGTGGTATCAAATACATTCACACTGTTGTACAACCGTCACCACCATCTACCTCCAGAACTTTTTCATCTTCCCAAACAGAAACTCTAGACCCATTAGGCAATAACTCTCCTTGCCCCTTTCTGGTAATCTTTAATCTACTTTTTTGTCTGTGTGAATTTGCCTAGTCTAGGTACCTTATATAAGTGGGATCATACAACATTTGTCCTCTTGTGTCTGGCTTATTTCACTTAGCATAAGCATAATGTCTTCAAGTTTCATCCATGCTGTAGAAGATTTTTTTTGAAATTGATTCTTGATGAAGCAATGCCAAACCTATTTTTAAAATTATTAACAACTGCAGTGTGTTAAGACCTTCGTATTAAAAGTAATACAAGCTGGGCATGGTGGCATGCACCTGTAATCCTATCTAGGGAAGTTGATGGGGGAGGATCACTTGAGCCCAGGGGCTCAAGGCCAGTCTCGGCAATATAGAGAGACCGTGTCTCTGAAATAAATACATACATATACACAAATACTAAGTATAAAAAGTAATACAAAATCTATTTTTCTAAAACAAATAATGAAAACAACTCTTAATAAGTTATGAATAGAAGAGATATTGACTTGATGGGAGATATTTGTCTGAATTCTATAGCAATAATCACTCTTAACAGTAAAATGCTACATGCATTCTCATTAAAGTCTGAACATTTTAATGGCAGAGTATCCTTTGCACCTTTATTATTCATATTATTCTGGAGGTTCTAAGCAATGCAATAAGACAAGAAAAAATAGAGGGGTATAAATATTAGAAATAAAGAGAAGAGGTTGAAAAACAACTAACAGAAATAAGAAATCAATATATTAAAATTGATAACTTTCTTCTCATCATCCATAATCAATAACCAATTAGAATATGTAATGGGTTCTCAGTAACAATGAAATAAAAAAACATATAAGGATGCCTTAATAAGAAATATGCAAAACCCACATGAATCAAGTATAAAAGTTTTGTAAAATACAAATAAAGAGAGACAAACCCTGTTACTGGATGCAAAGGTCAAATATTGTAAAAATGCCAGTGATTTCTGAAGTCAGTCAATAGATGTAATTCACTTATAATCACAATTCCAATGTATAAAGAATTAATAAACTGATTTTAAAGTTCATTTTAAAAGAGAAAGAATGAGGAAGGGCTTCCCCTATCAGATGTCAATCCATACTCTAGAATTATGGGAATTAAAGCAGTGTGGTACTAATGAAGAAACAGATGATTTAATGGAACCAAACAGAGAGAACAGAAAAATCATGAATGTATATATGGTAAGAAGAGAAAGATCTGACTGTTCAACAAATGGTGTTGGGACAATTGGTTATACTTTAAAGAGAAAAAATAAAGTTAGGGTTCTATCTAATATCATATGCAAAAATAAAACTAAAGTGGGTTGACTATCTAAGCAGAATATCTCAATTAAAAAAAACTACAGATGCCGGAAGAAAATGTAGAACATTTTTATGTCATTGAGGTAGAGAAGACCTTAAGTATGACACAAGGAAGTCACCGTAAAAGAGAGAAAAAGATCAGACTCAAATGAATGCATAAAATCAATGGTGAGGTGGGGAAGATGGCTGCCGAGCCAGTCAGACTACTTGAGTCCCCATAAGAGTGAGTGAGTGTATGGAAAATTTTGTGTATGTGCTGGTGAACGAGTGGGCGTGTGAGTGACTGACTGAGTGAGGGCTAGGGAGCTAGCAGCCAGGGCTCTCCTGGTGCAGCAGCTGGTGCCACAACGACTGGGCTTGGACTCTGGCGATTGCTGGAATGCAGAAACTGAGCATCATTTTCTCTTTCTTTACTTTCTTTTTTTTTTTAAATCAACAAACCCTCCCTGGCAAGAAAATGCTGGGTGAGACTGTCTAAGTGGGGTTCATGAGCAGGTGGCCAAGCCCCTTGTGCAACAGCACGTGCTGCAGCTTCTCTACTTCGTCCCGGGCTCTTTCCAGGTCACAGAAGAGGGGCACCATTGATTTTCAAAGCGGACAGAAGTTTTC
Organism: Tarsius wallacei; assembly: GCA_963574415.1. Classification (NCBI taxonomy): domain Eukaryota; kingdom Metazoa; phylum Chordata; class Mammalia; order Primates; family Tarsiidae; genus Tarsius; species Tarsius wallacei. Next base: position 1,852 of record CAUYQG010007940.1, on the reverse strand, counting down.
CTTTGGAAAAGCGGCAGGGAGACACTATTGCCCCAGGTGCTCCCTCGCCCTTGAAGCAGGAGAGAGACTGCTCCGGGCTTTCCTCATCGCTTCAGCACCTTGCAGGGCACTGGAAGGGGCTGCAGAAAGAGCCCAGAGACGAGTTCCCATGAAGAGGATAAGAGAGGCACCCCACTACCATCTTGAAGGTGGGGCAGGAAAGTGCTCCAACTTGCTCATCACAGACCAACAGATCTGATCTCTGTGACTGGCAGATCAACTACTCAAGGCTTGATCATGGCCCAAAGGGAATATCCTGAAAGCACAAACTTCAGAGGGACCTGACGAGTGCTGAGATCTAGACGCTGCACCCCCTACCCTGACTCAGCTATGGGACAAAGGGTGTGGCCAGAAAAGGAAGGGAAAGAACTCCAAAGAGATCAGTGCACCCTATCCACCACTTTATTCAAATTTCGAAAACTATAAGAGACAGCAAATCTTCCCATCCACCATCCTATTTCAAAATAGAACAAATCCAGAGCCCAGATTGGGGAAGAATAGAGGTCTGAACAAACATCAGAAGGGAAATCCTCTCCCACTGACACTGAATAACAGAACTAAAGAGAAAACAAGAGATCTGTCACAAATGAGGAAAAGTCAAAGGAAGGCCTCAGGCAATTTCAAGTATACCAAAGACAAAACTCCTGAAAAATCAGACCCTGGTGCCCAAACAATGGAAGTCACCAAAAACTGTCCCCAGAATATGACAGGGATTAGGGAATGGTTGGAATAGGACTCAAGAAAGACAAGATGCAACACTGAAAGAACTTGTAACAGAGATTTTGGCAATAAAAAATTTCATCCAGGAAATAAATAACAAGATGACAAGCATGGAAAGCAGAATTAATCTAGCTAAAGAAAGAATCTCAGAACTTGAAGACCAGAACATGGATTTAACCTGATCTGTAAAAAACATAGAAAAAAGACACAGAAAGAAAGAACAAAGCCTACAAGAGATGTGCAATTATATCAAGAGGCTGAACCTATGTCTAATTGGTATCCCAGAAGAAGAAAGGGAAATGGAGAACAAGTTGGAGCAAGTATTCCAGGAAGTAACCCTAGAAAATGTTCCCCGTCTCACCAGAGATGTGACCAGTCAAGCACAAGAGATACAGAGAGCCCCCAAAAGACATCAAATGAGAAGACCAACTCCTAGACACATAGTAATTCGCCTACACAAAGTAGGCGCAAAAGAAAAAAATCCTAAAGGCAGCAAGAGAGAAAGGTCAGACTACCTACCGGGGAAAACCAATCAGAATAGCAGCAGATCTATCAGGAGAAACACTACAAGCAAGAAGGGACTGGAGCCCTATATTCAAAGTCCTCAAAGATAAACAATTTAAACCAAGAATTTCTTATCCAGCCAAGCTCAGCTTCACCAGTGATGGAGAATTAAAATCCTTCCCAGACATCCAATCCCTAAGAGATTATGCAGCTTCCAAACCAGCTCTACAGGAGACACTTAAGGTATTAAGAACAGAAAAAAGAAGAAAAAGATTGACCACACACTTCCCAAGAGAACAGCAGAACACAGAATCAGCAGACAATACAGCGCAACAAGAAACTTGAAAACACATACATACATTAACCCCACAGCCAAAAGAAAACAAGCAAACAAAGGAAAAAATTTATAAGAACCTCATGACAGGGATAAACAATCATATTCTAATAATCAGCCTGAATATGAATGGACTAAATGCACCACTGAAAAGACAAAGAATGGAAAACTAGATAAGAAACCATGAACAATTATTCGCTCCATCCAGGAAACTCATCTCACTACAAGGGATGCACACAGACTCAAAGTTAAAGG
>CAUYQG010007938.1:0-66579 GCA_963574415.1 Tarsius wallacei | reverse complement strand
CAGCCGGGCATGGTAGCGCACGCCTGTAATTCCGGCTACTCCGAAGGCTGAGGCGGAAGGATCGCCGGAGCCCAGCAGGTCGAGGCTGCGGTGGCCGGGAGTGGCCACTGCACTCCAGTCTGGGCGACTGAGTGAGACTCCGGCTCAAAAAAAAAAGAATATGAACCCTAGACCAAAAAGTATATTATGCAAAAAAATAATTCTTTTGACTTATAATCAATTTCTATTATATTTCAAGCCTCCTTCCAAACAAGCTGGCAGGAAATTTTAAACTCATTCCTGTTCTCAGGTCAGTGTCAACGTTCTGGGAGACTTACTCAGTACCAAGACATTGAGGGAGTCCCTTACAGATTGTGTCCTTGTGTGTCGTCTCACCACACATTTCCAGTAACATAGTCATCATCCCAATCCAGAGCCTCTTTATTGATAAGTCACACTGTGGAACACAAAAATCTTTCTACAAACATGTGATGTCCCTGAGCCTCCTCACTACTTGCCCCAAAAGATCTCTCCCAACTGCTGACTGATGCAGGAAAACACCTCTGCAGAAGGTTCACCCAAATAGCTTAAGAGAGTGAGCCCCATTACAATGCAAATATAGTTGATAAAGGAAAATTGTAAAGAGGCAGCCATTTTCACTATGGTATGAATTAGTGCTGGACTTTTTCTTAAGAGTATATTGAGACATGGAAAGGGTACAATGCAAGATTCCCAAAAAGCAGGAAGCTGACCCAAAGTGCTAGGATGCAATACACAACACTTATCAGCTCCCTATTTTTTGATGCACAAGTTATAATTTTTATTTAAAGCCTAATAAAGTGATAAATGGTGGTTATTTTTATTTTCTATTATCTTGACATATTTTTAACAGAAAGTTATAAGAAATTTCTAAATGTAATTAATATGGGTACTTGGATATAATAAATTCAAAAAAATCCAGCCATTTAATATGAAATAATAAGCTTCATTAATTCTAATTTCAGTAGAATGTTGTTTATATATTGTTTTCAACATTTAGGGGTTTTGTTCCTCCTATGAAGGGGCTAATTCTCAAAATACACACACATGAGCGATCTCTCTCTCTCTCTCTCTCTCTCTCTCTCTCTCTCTCTCTCTCTCTCTCCCTCCCTCTCTCTTTCTCCATAAACAAAAAGACTAAGCAACCATGTGTAGATAAATGTGAAAAAGGAACTGAATGAAGGAGAGAATGAATAAGTCATGCATTTCAGTTTGCTTTCCCTAATGGAAGATTTTTGACAAAAAACGGAGAACAAGTTGTCTAGGATACTATTTGCAATTGGAATAGAATAAAATCCATTTCAGATAAGTTGTGGGGAAAAAGTGGAACAATGAACAAAAATAATTTATCAGTTTTAATCTAATATTTGCATTTATCTGTCTTTTACACTCTTATCAGCTCTACGTATTTTAATATGCCCTGAAAAGATTAATTGGGTCACATGATTCTCTCAGCCGTAGGTTAATCACATTCAAAGCAGCACTTGGCAGGAGTGTGTTAGCCAGAAGGTGGGCAATCTCAGAGTTAGTAGCAAGAGAAACCTGTTTCATCACAGAGCTTTAAGTTTTGCTTTTGATTTGAACTTCTAAAAAATCCTTTCTTGACTCACTTTTGCAGCCTAAAGATTCTTTATAACTTCTACGCTAATTGCCCATGGGCTATACATTAAAGTCAATCATTATTTTCTATATTCATCTTATAAATTCCCACTTGGATCTTGTCAAGTCTCTCTATTTTTTTTTTTTTTTTTTTTGCAATTTGGAAACATGGTTGAAGTCTGCGAAGCTATGTTAGAAAGGAACCTTGAAGTTCACCACTCTGTGATTTGGACTCCATTGTTGTGTTAGGCTAGGCCAGCATTCAGCTGAAGTAAAATTGTAGGCAACATTTCTTAGTGAGGTAGAGGTGGGCTGAGAATTCGCTTCTGACTTTTCTGGGGAGCATCACACTTCATAGCATTCTTATTATATGAAGGTGTGCTTGCCTCATGAGGCTAGTGCTACAGTTTGAAAAGACCATTGCCTCACTGGTCCATTAAAATTCAAATAGACCAGGAACCTAAAGACAATCATAAGGATGGGCAAAATTTATTGTCAGCATGACAGCTAGGTCAAAACAGGGCTCTTTCCACATAAATGTTCATGAAAAATGGAGTACTACAGTTTGAGAATTTGTTAAAGAAAAGCATATTCAGATGAAATGCTGGAATGCAGGACTGTGTACAATGGAATATTACGCAGCCATAAAAAAATATCATGAATTTCACAGCAACCTAGATGGAATTAGAGTTTATAATACTGAGTGATCTTTCACAGAAACAAAGATCTAAGTACCACATGTTCTCACTCATAAGTGGACCTTGAGCAACTACTGTAATACTATAAGAAAAGGATTGACAGTGGCAGGAAACTACTGGGGGGGGGGGGGGCAGGAAGGGGCAGGGAGGTGGGATTAATGGTAGTCAATATCTGTCTGGGGAAGGGGGGCATACCCCATCAACAAGGGTACCTGCACAATGAATATTTGTATACCTATCCCTTAACTGTACCCCACAATTTTAAAGTAAAAAATTTATATAATTAAAAAATATATACTAGTATATAGGTTACCAAAGTCAGGGATGGAGAAGCAAAGGAGATAATCTTGATGAATGAACCTGACTAAGTGGCTTGTGCATCACAAGATGAAAGTGCTCTTCATTGGAGCATTTGTTCTTCTGAGCATGCCTGATGCCACTGATAGTCTTCTTCAGAACTTTTCCTCTTAGCTGATCTTGGATCTCTGAGCCAGCCTTGGTTTTCCTCAGCCCACCAACTTGCCATGCCAAACATAGTGAATTAATTTCTCTCCCAGTTTTTTTCCCTGTGTACAACAATAGCCAAGTACTTGCCACCTCAAACTGAGCATACCACTGTAAGAAAATCAGACTATGTAAGTCCAAACTCAGACTAAGAGAGACAAGATTTGAATGCCGGAAAAAAGCTTAAGGATGATCTTTTTTCCTCATTCCGACTGCTACTCAAAACTTTCCTAATGATGATATTCTTCCAGTCACCTAGGAAAGGAAATTTAGAGTTTGCATACTTCCTTATCAGTTGTTAAGTCTCAAGTCTTTATGGATCTGACTTCCCAATATCCCTTACTTTGATCGTTGCCTTGTCATTCTCACTGAATCTACTCTGGTTTAACTAACTCAATCCTTGAATACGTGCCTAGCTTCGTGGAAGAATGCAGTCTTTGGAATTAAATAAATTGGAGTCAATTCCCAATTCTTGCACTTGCTAGTTGTGCGATGTCGGGCAAGTTTGTTTATCAATCCAAACATAAATTTTCTCATCTATAAAATGGAACTAATATTTCCTTATAGTTTTGTTCAACTAAATAATGTGTAAAAAACTACTTGGGGTTTATGTCAGTGTTCAATATATGTTAAATATATTATCAAATTGAACTTAAAATATGGCATTAATTTTATTATTTTATTTCTCAAATGTATCTCATTATTTCCAAATATCTTGAAAGAGCATTCAGATGTCTTACCCTGGCATCCTAGGTCCTATGCAAACAGTTCTCCACCTTTCCATCCAAGTAGTATAAACTCCTGTTCTCCTGCACCAGCCTTCGATTACAGACCAGGTGAAATTCTTGCCACCTGCTGTGTTCAACAACCTTAATCTGTGGAAGACCAATTTTTAAAAAAAATTTCCAGAAAGAAATTTTTTTTTCTTCTTCGCTGCTGATCTCAGGCACATCTTAAAACTAAGAACTTCTGGACAGAAAAGTCTAATAGTCACTTTAGACTCAAGAATAGTATTTCTTTTTGTAAGCTATCATAGCAGATTTTCACGCTGATGGTAATGAAAAAAAAAAAAAGAATAGTATTTCTTTGGTAATTAATCGTCCACTCCAGTGTCATTATCATATAACAATATTCACTTTGCTTATCTGAAAAATTCTCTCCTCCTACCTCCAGTTTTACCAGAGCTAAAAATAAGAATACAATAGTACAAAAGGGAGAACCCCAGTCACTGCATCTCGAATTTGAAAAGGACTGAGTGGCTAGTTCCCAATCACTCCTCAACATCTGAGGGTACTGGTGTGTTCAGTTGCTGTTCTGGGAACAGATTGTAAGACGTACTTCATGTACTATTAGAAATTCAATTGTTCTTATTTTGTGGGGAGGAGGTCCTCACAGAAGACCAATGGAGTTCACAAAGATTTCCAGTTAAAGGAAAAGTCCACCACTTCTCAGTAGCGGCAGCATTAATTTTCCATAGAAGGTTGAGTATGAGTGTCTCCAGAGTTGTTGAGTGGCATAAAAATGTGGCCAGAGAGTTCACGGCACTCAACAGATGCCCAAATAAGATTCATGGGACATGTAGACTCTTATAAATTAGAAGTGGGAGATACTTCGTAGATCACTGTTCAAAATTCTAGGTCATTCTATTTACAGTAGAAGAAACAAGTCTACCACCTCCAAATTTAATTTGTGATACGTCTATAGTCTTTCAGCATCACTGATTCAAAAATCTTCAGTTCTTGCCCAAACACAAATGGTACAACTATACTGATAAATTTTGAGTATCTTGTCTGAAAGTGATCCACAAAGTTTTCATGTAAGAGAACAATGGGAAGAAAGCTTGTGAAAGGGCTAAGCAGTGTTCCAGATATTGCCCCAAAATACTCTTTTTTTCTATATTGAAGAAACAATATTTGGTTTCCAATTTTATTTTTAATTTTTTCAAGACTCAGTTGTCTTTGTTTTATGATTAAATCCAGAATGTTTATGGAACTTCCTTCTTTAATACACAAGTCCAGCAGAGTATTAAACTATAATGATAATATTCTTACATACCTCTGAGAATACCTCTGAGCTGTATCCCTACAGCTTTTTTAGGTTATTTGGGATGTTTTATTTGTTAAATTTCTATAAGACTTGCCCAAATGACTTGAGGAAATTAAATACAATATGGGGACTAACCTATCAGTTCAAGTTTCTTCTGTATTCTTCTGATGGCATTATGTATTTTCAGTGTCAATGCATTCCCAAAAAGAAAATCAATTGCTGTGACAACATGAACTCAAGACACAATTTTAATGATACATTTTACAAAGCATGATGGAATGTTTAATATAAGGTAAAGGTGGTAGACTTATGAAGTTTTTCGTAAAAAAGCACATCATCTTTATAAAAGATTGTTTTAAGCAAAACCCTTCTAAAGGAATTTACAAAAAGCAATCTTTTTTAAAATTACAATAGGATTTTATTATACATGCAGTTTTTTTGTGATAGTGAACTATCCCCACAAAAGAATAGTGTAGGGGGAAATCCAGCTCCCCCCTTTATGTAATTTAAGAAAACCTTGAAAATAATAATGCATTTTGACAAGATTCAGAATATATATGTACATATATTTTAAGCTGCCAGTAGGTGTTGTCTAGTATGATGGACCCCTTAGTATGTTTCTTTAATTTCCTTTTTCTTCACAAAAACATCTGAGTCTAACAAAATGAGACCTTCTAAGAACAACTTTTGGACATTTAAACAATATGCCGCCAAGTAATGATGTACCTTTCCAAAAGGAAGTAATATTCTATTTTCTAAAATTTCTCTTTAGAAAATACAAAGAGAAAAATCTAATGCTGAAAGCAAGCTTTGCAAAAATGCATGTTCAAAGAGCTTTGATTTGTAAAAGGGTAAGAACAAGATTGCTCCAGAGCCATTCATACTTGTGGTTAATGAAACTGCATATATTTTTTTCTATTTAGCAGCTGCATTTCACTTCTTTTTATCATCTTTATGGAAATATTTTTACAGATGGTTAATAGAGAACTTCAAAGAAGAAAAAAGTGATCATTTTCAGAAGTTAATCATAACTAGAACCAAATGTAATGCAACAAAATAATAATATTCATATAATATTATAATTTCTATTTTTAAAATTTTTCCTTACAAAATAACTTCTATTTCTTCACTTCTCAAAATAATAAAAATAATATAAAGTTCTGTTCACTTTATTTTAGCTTGTTTTATAAGTATACAGTGACCTGGAAGCCACATGTAAATGTTGTAAAAGTTATTAGGTTAATTCTCCCTAGACATTTGGTGTGAATATTATGGATGATAATGGATAAAGTGGAAATGAATTTGGACTTTTATTTAAGATCTTATTATTCACAGACCTTTTCTGAAAGATTTCACAAAGGATGTTGATCCGCAAAATGAACAATGAAAACAAAGGAGTTAAATGACAGAACAATGTAATTTTAATCAGAAACTGATAAAAATGTGTTGGCAAATTTGATCAAATTTACTATATAAGGAACAAATATAATTTAACTAAAAATGTGTTCTTAAGAAAGATGTATTCAAAAGTCTAAACAATGAAGGTGGCATATTTTTCCATGGGTAATTAAAATATTAAACTTTTAAAAATATTATTCAAAGGATGAAGATAATGATTCACTTTGGACTTTGTTCGAAAATTTTATAGCTAATTGTGTATTTCAAAAAAAATGGGTAAACACTAAAAAATATAAATAAAATATATTATTTCAAAAGTGGCAGAAGAATGAAAAAGTTCATCAATTCAACTTAATTGTGAAAAAAATGATATTTTTTTAAAACGTCAATTAAATGATAAACATAATTCCAAATGTGCACCAAAATCTCAACATACTTAAATGAACTCACTAATTAAAAATGACAGCAACTTATCACATTCATTTTTCTAAATCCTGTTAAATTTTTGTATAAAACTTTTACCTAAAACCAGATAATACTGAATAAGTTTAAAGGAATAGAATAAATCATAAAAGATTAAAAAAATCATCCAAAAGATTTTTTATGCTGACAATAAAAATGTTAATAGAATAGAATTTAGGGGAAAAAAGCAAAAAGAATAAGAAGTTACAGTACCAAAGGACAAAGACAGCAAGCTACCAAAAATTATATAACTACCACAAATATATGTACAGTTAACACATTGGTTGTATAGTTTCATATTAAAAAGAAATAGACAAATATGCAATAATATTACACCTCTATCAGGAACTGGGATAAAGCAAAGAAAAAAATGGTAAGGTTATAGAATATTGGAGAAACACAATTAGTGAATTTTATCTAATAAGTGTATATAGCACCTTACAGCCTACAAATAAAGAATATGTCTGTTCTTTTCAAATATGTGAATAATTACAAAACATGAACATAACGATGGTCTTAACAAAATTCAAAGAATCAATACCATACAGACTGCATTTTCTTAATTTCAATGTCAAGGTAGTTAACATAGTTAGGGTTGCCAGATAAAACACAGGATATCTAATGAAAGTTGAATTTCAGATAAACAAATAATTTTTTAGTATAAGCATGTTACATGCAATATTTGAGGCATGCTTATGCTAAAATATTATTTGCTGTTTATCTTAAATTCACGTTTCACTGAGCATCTTGTGTTTTTATTTTCTAAATCTGGCAATCCTAGAAATATAAATCATCAATAAAACTAGAAGAAAACCGAAGCAAAACAAAATAGAGACTATGCTTGTAAACTAAGAAATGTACTCCAAACGTACTTAAACACATGGGTTTAAAAGCAAATAATGAAGAAAAGCATAAAGAATCCGAATGAAAAGGAAATGAGAAAGAGAAGAAGGGAGGACTCACCCTAGCAGATATTTAAACTGTTGTAAGATTTTGGTTTTCAAACACATTGGCATTGTTGCAGAAGTAGACATAGAGGGTAGTGAAGTGGAATTTACAAAGAGCTGCACCCCTGTTACAAAGTTTGGCATTTGACAGAGATGATACAAGTTAGAAGTCAACAGATGAGTTTTCAATAAAACTCATTGCAACAGTTTACTTTGCAAATGAAAAAGTTACATTATTTCCCAATATAAATTTTTTATAAGTATTGAAAACTTAAATTAAAAAATCAACACTTGAAAAGACTATATAGAGTATCTAGAACTCAGGTTGAGAAAGGACTCTTATTCAGAGTACAAAAAGTATATGAAGAAAGTGATAATATTGTCTACAGCTGCATGAAGAAAATCTATTAAAAAATTTAAAAACTAGGTACAAGCCGGGCTCGGTGGCTCAGCCTGTAATCCCGCACTTTGGGAGGCTGAGGTGGGTGGATTGCCTGAGCCCGCGGGTTCGAGACCCACCTGGGCAACTTGGCGAGACCTCATCTCTACAATAAATCAAAAATTAGCTGGGCGTGGTAGCGCGCACCTGTAGTTCCAGCTACTTGGAAGGCTGAGATGGAAGGATCGCCGGAGCCCAGCGTGTCGAGGCTGCGGTGGCCGGGAGCAGCCACTGCACTCCAGTCTGGGCGACAGAGTGAGACTCTAACTCAAAAAAAAAAAAAAAAAAAAAAAAACTAGGTACAGACTGAGCAATGGAATTTTCTTTTCATATGATCAACAGGGGATGATTAGTATCAAGAGTATATAAAGAATTCCTAGAAAGCAAATAACTCAATAGAAAAATGGGTATATGGTATCAACAAACAATTCATAAGAAAGGAAACGAATTTTTGGTAACTGCAAAAGGGTGTTCAACCTCTATAATAGTTAGGTAGATGCAAGATGACATTCATCAGACAGGCAAAGAAACTAAAAAATAAGACTCTTCAAATGACACATATTGTCTGATTTCAAATGTAACTCTCCCATTTATTAGTTGTTGAACTATGGCAATTTATCTAACCTCTCTGTGTCAGTTTTCTCATCATTAACGTATATCTAAGAATTGTTATGAGAATTAAATGAATTAATATATTCGAAGTTCCAAGAACAGAACCTGTTCATTTTTAAGCATTATAAAACTTTTTGTTGAAAGAAAAATTGGGAAGGATGTGGTAAAATGAGAACTTTCCATTCCTGTGAGCGGAGGTGTATATTAAAACTCCTACATTGGCAATTGAAATGTGTGCCTGAGCCCACGGGTTTGAGACCTGCCTGGGCAATTTGATGAGACCTCATCCCTACAATAAATCAAAAAATTAGCCGGGCATGGTAGCGCGCGCCTGTAGTTCTGGCTACTAGAAGGCTGAGGCGGAAGGATCGCCGGAGCCCAGCGGCCACTGCACTCCAGTCTGGGCAACAGAGTGAGATTCCAAATCAAAAAAAAAAAAAGACATTGAAACATCTAAAACTCTAACTTTTAATGAGCAGAATACACTCCTAAAACAACTATGTATTCCCTCCTTGACAAATTCGGCAGCTCAGCCACAGATTCCTGATGAATCTGAAGTCTTCTGGTTACTTGAAGACACAATGATAACTGCATTTCAGTATTTAATACTTGGGTACTCCAAACATTCTACAAAGTAAAAGTCTCTTCTGTCTGTCCCCCAGCTCCAGCCTATGTTAGGGGACAAGCCTGCAATGTGAAAGGGAGGGCATGACCCTCTCTGGCTTTGGGGTTTGTGTGTGTGTGTGTGTGTGTGTATGTGTGTGTGTGTGTGTGTGTGTGTGTTCTTCTATTTCACCTTTATGTTCTCTTCCCCTAACTGCCCCTGGCATGCAAATAGACAGTTTTTTACTTCTGGGAGGTAATTTTGTGGTGTTTGAACTGGGGGGAAGTCTGTCAGTTTGGATCCTATGGGAAACAGACTGCAAGACAGAGTGAGAAGTGCAAAAGATTTATTGGGGATAACACCTGTGAAAAATAAATAAGAGAGGGAGCAAGAAGCAAGGAAATCCTTCAGACCTTGATGAAGATCTGTGAAAGGAGGCAGGGAAGAAAAGAAAATTGGAAGATAGTGTACAAAGACTGTGGTTTATCTCTGGAAACATCCTGGCAAGCCAAATAAAGTGCTCTGGAACCAAAAAAGGGGGACCATTGAAGAGTCCCTCATTGGGCAGAAACCCTAAGGTTTCTGATTCAATGATCTGGGCCACCACCCGAGAGTTTTCATTTCTAAACAAATTCCCATGTAATGCCAACTTTGCCTTGACTCTACTATGTCTGGCAAGTTCATACACTGAGTGAGAGATACCTGAGAAGAACATGGCTTTGGCTCACAGGATTGATCTTACTTGGCTAGATTTGTCATGAGTGGGCAACAGTGCTCTCTTGTCTGGACAGGCAACTAAAGCTACTTTTTTTTCACGAACACTTTCAAGAGTTCATCAGAGACCCTTATGATGGTATTACTCATCAGTGATTACATAGGTTCACATAAATGCATTTCCGGATGATCACTTTAAACTTATTCCTCAGGCCGAAGGCAGCACTCGCTACCAGTTTCTTTCTGTCAAAGTCTCTTCACTTCTGCAGGGAATGTCTCCAATTGGACTAAGACCACCTAAGGCCAGTTCCCAGCTCTCTCTCTCTCTCTCTCTCTCTTATGCTCGTGTCTGGTGCTCCAAAAGCACTTATTCATCCGATACTCTGACAGCTTCTGGGAGAACAACTCTCTTCACTTCATAAAAACAGCAGAGTCTCATCCTCAGTTAGATACTGGTCACTGTACCGTGGCTTCTGGGGATGCAGAAGAGACTCAGTAAGGGGTCCTACTAAGTTTTCTCCTTTAGGAGAGAAAAGCTCCCCACCGCTGTCCATGATGGAAGTACAATTCACTGCTACAAGTGTTCTGTCCAAAAAATAAGTCATCTTTTAAGCTTCAACTCTTTCTCATAGTTTTGCACATCTCTTATAGGACAAATGTGGGTGATCTAAAAGTTCAAGTCTGTGGCCACCTCCCTCATAATCCGTACTTATTTATTGTTGACTTTGGCCCAAGCTGAGATAGCAAAAAGTTCATTTTAATATTCTCTTGCATTTATGTTTCTTACACCCAGCAATTTCACTTCTCAAGAAAATGTATGCTGGAGGGTGTTCATTAAAGCATTGAGTATAATATTGAAAAAAAATGAAAGTTGAAAATAACCTAAACATCCATGAATATGCCAATGAACATATAAGTTTATATGGCAGACTAGTACATAGCAGTGGTTCTCAGACTTGATCATCAGAATCACCTGGAGGGCTTATCAAAATGCAGATGGCTGGCCATCCCTAAGGTTTCTGATTCAATGATCTGGGCCACCATCCAAGAGTTTTCATTTCTAAATAATTTTCCAGGTAATGCCAACTTTGCTGGTTCAGAGTCCACGCTTTGAGAACCACAGTTACATGGCAATTAAATTGAAAAAACTAAATCATTATGTAGCATTATAAATAAATCTTGAAAGCAATGTTGAGTCAATTAATCAAGTTGCAAAACGATGCTTATGATCTAATATCAATTATATCAAGCTTAAAAACAGAATAGTATAATATGGTATTATAAGCACATGAATACACAGTAAAATACGACGCATTGTCAAGAAGAACACATGTCAGCTTTGCTGAGTATGGTGGCTCACGCCTGTAATCCCAGCACTTTAGGAGGCCGAGGCTAGAAGACTACCTGACCACAAGAGCTCAAGACCAGCCTGGACAACATAGTGAGACCACATGTCTATAGTAAAATTTTAAAAAAATTAGCTCGACATAGTGGCACATACCCATAGTCTCAGTTACAGTACTATAAAGGTTGAGGCGGAAGAATTGCCTGAGCCCAGTAGGTCCAGGCTGTGGTAGAGGTGATCATGCCACTGTACTCCAACCAGAGCGACAGAGTGAGACTCCAACTCAAAAAAAGAAAAAAAAAAAGACACATGGCAACTTCATGATAGTGATTACCTGACGGAGAAAGCAGTCTGGATTGGGGATAAATTGAGCAATCTCTAAAGATGGTTTTCTCTACATTTAAAATATGTCATTAAAGAGATATAAATTTTTCAAATGTTTTTTAAGGAAGCAGATACATAAAAATCTATATTTTATTATCAGCAGATTATTATATTTTACAAACAGTTATGGATCTTGTGTAATCTTAAAGATATTGGAGATAAGAATCAATAAAAACAGACCTAATTGACAGCTTCTCAATTACTGAAATATTTACAACCAGATAATAATAATATTACTATGAGTAATAGTAATATTTACTCTAACTAGCTATTTTTAAACCAATTCCATAGAAGGTGAAGGAAAGCAGTAAGTCTAACTTTCAGATTATATTAATACAGAGAGATAAGATTAAAGAATTTGTAAAATATAGATTTGTTTGTAGGTTCTTTATATTATTCATCTTTATGGTCAATTGACTAAGTAGAAACTCTGATAACAGATAATTTAAACTTGAAGTCATTGATATATATTTGAAACATATATATTTTATCCAGTTATTGGAAGAACACCTGCATGCTGGAGATTCCAGGTATGTCAATGGCAAATACAATGTTTCGTTTAAAAAGCTTTGTTATATTCTCACCTAAATTTGTGGATGGTGAGAAGAAAGGGAATCAAACCTCTGAATATATAAGTAAATTGTATTGATGACAGGAATTTAAATGAACAAACTCTTTCTGACTATATAACCTGTATCTTAGTAGACTAATTTAGACCAATCCAATAACTACTGTGACTGATTGCTGTAACACTAAAATATATATACTGTTATTCATAGTCCTTTTAAATATGAATAAGAATTTATTATTTTCTCAATTATTGTATCTATTGCATTATGCCAATATAGTTTAAGAGTTCAATTTAGTAAACTGTTATAGGCTGGTAAAATCAGTGGAACACCATGATTTTCTTAGTAACTCAATTAAACTATTTGTTTACTGGCATCCAGGAGGCCTGGTCAATTAGAGATTTTTCAGTGTTAGGGATCTCTTTTTCCCACAGAAAAGAAAAAAAATTGCATTAGACATGACATTTCAATTAAAATATATTAAGTACCAATTCTGCCCACAATAATTTTTATTTTTAAAAATCCTTATTAACTGATGTTTTTACTTAGCTTGAGATGGAGCCAAGTTCTGCTATCAACAACAAAAAAAAGACTGTTAACTTTATTAATGACCATTTATCTCCTTATTCTAAATCAACGGTACCAATTTGTTTTAAACAACTATGCTGCTGCTAGCAACGTTCACCCACTGCATTTTTTTCAGTGTTTTTCACTATCAATTATTGCCCCCTTTCCCTTTTTACTAATCCAGAAACCAGCGGGATGTTTCTGTCGCTTTTACATTTCATACCAACATTCTAACTCAGCAGAAAGCAAGGCAGATCCACAATGGACTATTTAATTCAAACTGGGGATGGAGGTGGGAGGCAAGTTTGGATTGAAAATAAAAATGTGAAATGCTTCAATTGATTTGTATGTCTAACAACTACACTAATTAAGATCAGACTATTTCTATGAATTCATTTCCTCATTGCAAGTGGCAGAGATGCTATCAGACAGAAACTGGTGTAAATCCCATGCAAATGATTTTTTTATTGAACATGTACTGCTCACATTTTAGAGACTGTATTCTACCTAAATAATGCAGGAGCATGTGATGCCTGCCAAATCCCACACAATGTTGAAACCCCAGTTAGTGTTTTATCTTTAAAGAGAGAGCTCTGCATCCTTTTGGCAGCTGATGAGTTCAGATAGAAAACATGCCAGGAGTGTGGACCAATGCATTATCACACGCACCCCCCGCCGCATAACTGTGCCTCGTCATATGCCATAACATTGGCAAGCGGAGCCCAGAGCTCTTTAAGAACAAGAAGAAGCTCATAAATAATGGTTGAATCACACAAGGGATAATTAAAAGAGACAACTGAATGCCAATGGACTCCCCAGCGGAAAATGTTCCTCACTGAGGATCATTCCTGCGCTGCTTTATTTTTTTTTTTCCCTTTCTCAGTTTTAGTTCTGACTAGCAGTTCATTACTGCAGATACTTTTCAAATGGGAGTGTTTTTAAAAATTGTCAAACTCTGAAAAACATTTTGAGACATTTTCATATTTAGGAACATTTCTTCGGTATATATAAGCACATAGATATATTCTTATTTTTTAAATGTTTAGCTTTAGCCTCGCCACTTAATGACATATACCTGTTTGACAAACCAACCATAGAAAACACTCCTAGAAAGCAAAAGAAGAAAATCCCATAATGTGCAAAATCTCAGTGAGTTGTGTGTCCTACAGTGTGAGTGGAATTCATTCATTCCTTTCATTTAGGATAAATACGCATCAATGTTATAGCTGCCTCCTCATTCTTAAAAAATGAGATTCACAATGAATTTCAATGTTTCTCTACCAACCTCCTCCGAATTCTTTTTCAGAAATGCTTAATGTTTCTGGCTTGACAGCTTTGTGCTCAAGGTTGACAGGATATTTTTAGTATCCTAAGTATTTTAAAGGCTCAAAAAAGTCTAGCTCCGGTTTGCTTGTTTATGAAATACATTTAGCAGACAATTACAGTTCATTTAATATGCATCCATTGCTGTCTGAGGAAAAAATGCCTTCAGCCTTTTTGACAAAATGAAGAGAAATATGTATTTTCTCACACTGAGGCCACCCAGAACAGGGCATACTCAATCATCACTGAGGACTGTGCACCTACAACAGTAATGGGAAAGAGCTATAGAAGAAAGTAAACCTAGTTTGGCTCTATTTCTTGATCAAGAAAGAGAAGACAAAGAGCCTGGGGTTCCTGTCCTGAGCCATTTTAATTTAGTAGCAACAAGATAATCCTGCACAGCAGTAGCAAAACTGCACCGCAATATCAGGCAGACTTCAGAAAATCTAAGTGACAATCTACATTGTCACTTTGGTCAGTCATCAAACATTTATTCAGCACATATAACATGCCAGACCTTGTGATCAGTTGTGAGCTAAAGATGCACATAGAACACAGCTGTCCACTGCCCTCCTGGTGATTACTATCCAGCAAGGTGGACAGCCACAAAGAAATCATTAAAAGAGCAATGGTATCTCAGACACAACGCAAAATCACTTATGCGTTAGTCCAGCCTGAAATGCAGAACATAAATGTAATCCTGATAAAACATCAAACAAGCCCAATATTTAAAATGTTCTCTTGAAAAGAAAAGGGGGAATTTATTTTTCAAAACTATCAATATCTCGAAAAAGAAAAAAAAAGCTGTGAAAATTTTCTGGGACTAAATTTTTTGAGATTGAGGTAAGGTAGCTAAATAACTAGATCTGTACTATTTTAAAATATGCCATCAAAGGACATTGAGAGGTGAATTGACAAAAAGTGGCATATAGATGATAATTAGATAAAAGTAATGTACCAATGTTAAGTTTACTAAGGCTGATACCTCTACTGTGGTTATGAAAGAGAATATCCTTGTTCTTAGAAAATACACACTGAAGTATTTATGGATAAAATGCTATGATGTATGCAACTTACATTTAAATGGTTCAGAAAAGTTATATCACGTGTGCATATGTTGCATGTGTGAGAGAGAGAAAGAGAGAAAGAGAGAACGCAAACAATATTGCTAATGGGACAAAATATTACCAACAGGTGAATTCAGGTAAAAGATATTCTATTTACTATTCTTGCAACATCTCTGGAAGTTTGAAATTATAAATTTATAATGAAGAAAGGTTTTAAAAAAATGTTTCCTGCAAAAGAGTTACGCAATATGCAGTGTGGGACATATGAGGAGAAATTTAACCTTGGCTTTAAGGGGGGTTGCCTCAGAAAGTAGCATTTAAGATAATGCTTGAAAGATGAAGAGGAGGTCAGGGGTGAGTGAGGAGTGTGAGGTGTTAGAAAATCATTCTAGGCGTAGACATTTATGAAGGCCTTGAGGTAGCTGAGTGTTAAACCAGAGAAGTCCTCTATAGCTCGCGCACAGAGGCATCAGATAACTAAAAGGAAAATGGAAAGGGAGGCAAAGGGCTGATCAAGTGAGGGCTCACACAGCAAGACTAAGGTTTGGTAAGTCTGGGAATGACATAATAAATAGTGTAATGTAATTCAAGAAAAAAGAAAGAAGCAAGACAATACTGTTGGCATGATAAAGAATAGAAGAGGAAAAGATCTTCAAAGGGTAAGGGTTTATTTTTTAGTGAGTCCAACCTGAGACCCCAAATGGTAGGGCTCACACACACTCGTCTCCTCCTTTCTCAGAATCCAAAAGATTCATTTGTATTCCTAGCTCATCCGTCAATGAAAACCAAAGTAAGAAGAGCCTCCATGCCATGGGGTAGCAAGGGTCCTCTGAAGGGGGTTG
This sequence comes from Tarsius wallacei, assembly GCA_963574415.1. NCBI lineage: Eukaryota > Metazoa > Chordata > Mammalia > Primates > Tarsiidae > Tarsius > Tarsius wallacei. Next base: position 50,441 of record CAUYQG010007938.1, on the reverse strand, counting down.
CTCATTGATGGGTGACAGGAGTCAATGGGTTAAGGAAGAGAGATGGGCAAGACAAAGTTATAGGAGGGACGTTCTCAGCAAACCTCCACAGGATGTACTCAGAGAATAAAGGTTTAAGGTTTAATGTCTCAGGCCCTGGGATTTATCTTAGGCAAAGTCGAGGAGAATAATGGACCATCCCTTAAATTTCTGTGACTCTATTTGCACTTGACTCTATCACTTGAAGTTCAAGTGAATGGCTAAAACCTTTTCTAATGTCCTATGTGTTTCGCCACCTAGAGGAGAGACCCTTGCGTGTTACCTTTTTCTTCCACGATAACAAGTTTAGTTTGAGAGTACAAATATTTTACAAAGATATCTTGACCCTAGGGAAGACAACGCATCGTAGTGAAATGAAGGGGGAAGGATGATGTCTGGGAAACAAGTTAGAAGGTTGAGAAATTATCCAGATAACAAGGAACCATGGTTATCTCAGTTACACCCATGGAGGTGATGACAGTCCTTCATGATCTATTTGTACGTCCCATCCATTTGGATATTTTGGAGGGAAGTCTATTTTCATCTTTTGAATTATCTTAAAATAAGATATGTTTATTAATTAACAACCTAACCTCCTAAAACTTAATATCCTACCACAAATGTATCATGTGCAATGTTATATAGGTAATCTGGATCCCAAAACCATTCTGCTAACCAAGGTTTTACTAACTGCAGCAAAATGAATGGACTGAACTATCCAAACAATTTTGCCGTTAACCACAGAGCCTTCAAGAACCTAACTATTGCTTTTTCTTAAGAATACAGAAGTTGGCATGAAACTGCTAGGGACTGAGATAACCCTGAAACTTCTTCAATTTGCTATTTATTCCACTAGGTACCCAGGATGAAGCTCATTAAACTCAAAATATGTGCTAGATTGATAGTCTCATTATTTAATTTTTATTAGGCTTATTAAAGTGTCTTATTTATTTATCCATCTCTGGTCAAATCAATTCTTTTTAAAATGGTAAGTTTTGATTCATAAAACCAAACACTATACTTATTTTTGAAATCAAAATTAATTATCAAGCCATAAGTGAATATATATTCCTTATGTTCTCAGAAGTTAAATCTAGAAAGTTTATTAGACTTCCTACAGTTTTTCTTATAAAAAGTAAGAAATATGAGTTAAATTGGGAAAAATAATTTTATAGATAATTTTCTAGTATTCATGTGCTTATTGCATATGACAGGGAGCTGATACAAACACATAAATATTTAATGAGTCTTCATATTATATGTCTAATTTGCCCAACAGTTGCTTTCCCCTAAAGTACAATCACAGATGCATTAAATTTTTAAAAATTGTAGGTCAAAACCTGTATCTAGAGGTCAAAGATTTTTCCCTAAGAAACTTGAAATGGCCTGCACATTGTTCAATTCATCCTCACAACTTGTTTTGGAGACAGAAAATAAGCATGGCAACTTCAACTGAAAAGACAGAAGTCACAATGTGATTGAGAAATTGGGAAACAGGGTAGGGAGCAGAGCAAACATCGAACAAAGGGTAAACCAGTTCTATACATGTTCCCCTGCAATTTATTTCCATTGACCTTTCATAGCATTCATATGAAGTATCACTTTCTCAACTAGACCTCTGCCCTTGACTCACTCACACCACACCCATTACAAGAAGGCTCAGGCAACTCTCCCACATCCCACCCACAGTCATCAGGCTAACTCATCCCCTTTGCTGGAAACTTGAGCTATTCCATCAGATTCCTCCTGAGAGTGTGCCTCTAGAGGCCTTGAGAGTATAGCTCTATACTGTGAAACAGATAATCTGAAGCTGGTCAGCAACTCTAGGCGGGAATGAAGTGACTAGAATGGTGGTGTTATACTACATGCATCGGTGAGGATCTGCATTTTGAAGGGAAAAAAATAATCTAAACTGGTTTAAACAATGTGTAGAATTTACTGGTTTGTGTAACATAATATTTTGCAGAAGGGTTGCCTTTAGTTCCAAGAGCTATTTCTCTGTACCTCTCTGCTCTGCATTCTGTGGTTTTGACTTTATTCTGAGATTCCATAGGCAATTCCCATAGCTCAGGAATCTCACCATTGGTACTGGACTATACACCAAATGGTTGCATTAGTTTGCTAGGATTTGCCATAGCAAAGTACCTCAGACTGAGTGACTTAAACAACAGGAATTTATTTTCTTACAGTTCTGGAGGTTGAACATCCAAGATTAAGTTGTCTGCAGGGTTAGTTTGGTTCTGAGACTTCTCTCCTTGGCTTGTAGATGCCCATCTTCCCTCTGTATCTTCATATGTCTTTCTTTCTTGCACATCTGAGGTCTTTCGTCCTTGCATGTCTGTGTCCAGATAGTCTGCCTTTCTACAATTTAGGATTCTATTTCACCTAAGTAGCAAAATTATTATTTATTCAAAGAAAAAGAAGTGGCAGCTGTACAAAGAGTGTTGGGCCCTGGCATATCTATTTCATTGAACTTTTTACAATTTTTTCTTTTGAAAATTGATACATAATAATTGTACATATTTGGAGATATCATTTGGTATCTCCAAATGTGATATTTTGATACATATATACAATGTGTGATGATCAAATCAGGGCAACTGGAATATCCATTCACCTTAAACATTTATCTTATTTTGTTTTGTGCTGGAAACACTTGAATTTTCCCTTCTAGCTATTTTGAAATACACAAATTAGTGTTAACTACTGTACTATGCTGTACTGTACCAATACATACTAAAACTTATTCCTTGTAACTAACTGTATTTTTGTACCCATTTAACCAACTTTTCCTCATCCCCCTTACTTCCTCCCTACCCTTTCCAGACTGTGGTAACTGCCATTCTATCTATTTTCTACCTCCATGAGACTCACTTTTGTAGCCCCAACATATAAGTAAGAACCTGCATATTTTCCTCTCTGTGCCTGGCTTACTTCACTTAACATAATGACCTCCCATTCCATCCATGTTGCTGCAAATAACAGGATTTCACTTTTCATTATGATTAAATAATATAATAATATTTTGTTATGCATCTATACTACTTTATCCGTTTATCTATTGATGGTCACTTAGGTTGATTGCATATTTGGCTATTGTTAATAGTGCAATAACAAACATGAGAGAGCAGGATATCTCTTTAATGTATGATTTCCTTTCTTTGTATATATAACCAGCAGTGAGATTTCTGGATCATAGAGTAGGTCTATTTTTAGTATTTTGAGAGACCTACGTACTGTCTTCCATAGTGGCTGTACTAATTTACATTCCCACCAATAGTGTATAGAGTTCCTCTTTCTTTGCTTTCTCACCAACACCTATTTTTTTGTCTTTTTGATAATAGCTGTTTTAAGTGGGGTGAGATTATATTTCATTGTGGTTTTGATTTGTATTTCCCTGATGATTAGTAATGTTGAACATTTTTAAATGTACCTCTTAGCCACTTGAATATCTTTTTTGAAAGCATGCCTATTCAGATCTTCTGTTCATTTTTAAAACATTTTTTAAATTATTGAGATGAAGTTCCTTATATATTCTGGCTGTTAATCCCTTGTCAGATGGATAGTTTGCAAGCATTTTCCACCACTTCTGTAGGTTTTCTCTTTATTTTCTTAATTGTTTCCTTTGCTGCAGAAGCTTATTCGCTTGATGTAATTCCATTTGTCTATTTTTGCTTCGGTTGCATATGCTTTCAAAGTCTTGCTCAAAAAATCTTTGTCCAGACCAATGTCCTATAGTGCTTTCTATTACTTTATCGTTCCTAGTATTTTATAGTTTCAGGCCTTATATTTAAATGTTTGATTCACTTTGAGTTGATTGTTGCATGGGGTGAGAGATAGAGATCTACTTTCATTCTTCTGCGTATGGATATCCAGTTTTCCCAGCACCACTTATTAGACTGTCCTTTCCCTCAAATTACTGTCTATTCTTGGCACCTTTGTCAACTATGAGGGGGCTGTAAATGTGTGGTATTTCTGGGTTCTCTGTTCTGTTCCATAGATCCTATGTGTCTGTTTTTATGCCAGAACCATGCTGCTTTGGCTACTACAACTTTGTAATATAATTTGAACTTTGTGATGCCTCAAGTTTTGTTCTTTTTGCTCAGAGTTGCTTTAGCCATTTCGAATATTTTGTGGTTTCATATGAATTTTAGGATTGTATTTTCTATTTCTGTGAACAATGTCATTGATATTTTGATAGAGATTGCACTGAGTCTGTAGCTCATTTTGGGCAATATGGACATTTTAACAATATTAATTATTTCAATTCATGAACACAGAATATTTATAATTTTTCATCACCTCTTCAGTTTATTTTATCAGTGTTTTATAGTTTTCCTTGTAGAGATATTTCACTACCTTGGTTAAATTTATACCTAGATATTCTTTCTGTAGCTATTGTAAATAAGATTGCTTTAAATTTTATTTTAAAGATGTGGAGTGCAATTCAGGGTTAGGTATACAGATATTCATTATGCAGGTACCCTCGTTGATGAGGTTTGCACCCCCTTCCCTGCAGTTTCTCACTATTGCTAATCTCAACCCCCCGTCCCCTGGCGGTTTCCCACTACTGCCAATCCCTTTCTTACAGTATGATAACTGTTCAAGGTCCACTTATGAGTGAGAACATGTGGCACTCAGTTCTTTTTTCTGTGATAAATCACTCAGTATTATAGACTCTAAGTCCATCCAAGTTGCGATGAAGTTTATAATTTTGTCCTTCTTTATGGCTGCATAATATTCCATCGTGCATAAGTACCATATTTTTTTTTTATCCAGTCCTCTTTTGATGGGCAGCATGGTTGGTTCCATGTTTTTGCTTTTGTGAGTAATGCTGCAGTAAATGTACATGTGCAGATATCTTTTTCGAAGAATGATCTGAGTTCCTCCAGGTATATTCCCTGTAGGGGGATTGCAGGGTCATATGGGAGGTCGATTTTTAGATCTTTTAGAAATCGCCACACTGTTTTCCACAGAGACACACAGTGTAGAAGTGTTCCCTTTTCTCCGCATCCTCTCCAGCATCTGTTGTTTTTTGAGTTATTGATGATGGCCATCCTGACTGGAGTTAGGTGGTATCTCAGTGTGATTTTAATTTGCATTTCTTTGATGACTAGTGAGGCTGAGCATCTTTTCATGTATCTGTTGGCTGCTCATATGTCTTCTTTTGAGAAGTGTCTGTTCATATCTTTTGCCCATTTTGTAATGGGGCTGTTTGCTTTTTTTCTTTTCGGCACATTTGAGTTCCTTGTAGATCCTAGACGTTAGGCCTTTGTCAGAGGTACAGTTGGCGAATATTTTTTCTCAGTCTGTGGGCTGTCTCCCTGTTCTCTTGATGGTTTCTTTGATTTCCTTTTCAGATTGATTGCTGATAGCATATAGAAATGCTACTGATCTTTATGTGTTGATTTTGTATCTTACAACTTGACTGAATTTGTTCAACAGTTCTAAGAGTTTTTTTAGTGGAGTCTTCAGGTTTTTCTAAATATGAGATCATGTCATCTGCAAATGTGGATCATTTGACTTTTTCCTTTCTGCTTTAAATGTCCTTTACTTCTTTCTTTTACCTAATTGATTTGGCAAGGACTTGTAAAACTATGTTAAATAGGAGTGGTAAAAATGGGACTCTTTGTCTTATTTCAGATCTTAGTAAAAAGACTTTCCATTTTTATCCAACCAGTACAATGTTAGCCGTGGTTTGTCATGTCTGGCCTTTGTTAGAGGTCTGTTTCTTCCATACCCAGTTCGTTGAGAGGGACTAATATCCTCTTTTAATAAGGGCACAGGTCATGTTGGATTAAGGCCCATCCTGATGACCTCATTTAGCCTTAATTATCTCTTTAATGGCCCCTCTCTTCAAATACAGTCAAAATCTGAGGTACCAGGGGATTAGACTTTAACGTATAAATTTTGCAGAGGCACAATTCAGCCCATAACAGTGACACTTGAGGGGTAGTCAATGAAACAATTGAAACACTGAGTATGAAGTTTTGGAGAAAGAATGAGGGTTATCTCTAGTAATTACTCTGAAAAGAAGAGCTTCACCTTTGCAGAAGTCTCGGAAAATCTGTTTTCATCTATATCATCAGTGCTTTGAGGGTCATGTGCTCATTCTAGAAACACCCATTATGGCAAGAGAGGTGAGATTAGATGGTAATCTTGACCCATTCTTAGAACTCCAAATCACATGGAGGAGAACAGGAGATAAGTGGTTTGCCAAAGGAAATTTGAGATATTGCTAGTAAGTGGTAAGGGATACTAGACAACCTTAAGTAAAACATGTGCAATGCATTAACTCAACCTAAAAGCAAAATCCATCAAACAATAGAAATAGAAAAGTATTAGTATTGCATAGTATGCATAGTATTGCATTCACCATAATAATTATTGATTCAAGCAAGAAAACCCATAGGTATAGAAATGTTGATAAACAATATTCATTGTGTTGACGTGTCATTTTTATAGACTATTACAATAGAAAAGTCTGTCAGATAGCAATGAACTAAATAGCAGTCAGTGAGACATGGAAATCACAATATCATCCATGTTTCTGCAAAAAAAAGAGAGTTTAATTTGGATCTAATCGTGAAGAAAGAATCCAAAATGGAGGACATTTTTCAACACAACTACTCAGATGTTTTCAAAGATGCCAATGTCATAAAAACACAAAAAGCCTGGTAAATCATACTAGATTAAGGAGACTAATGAAATATGACAACTTAAATATAATGTACGATTCTTGGTTGAATCTTGAACCCAATTTAAAGAAACAACAAAATGTTATAAAAGATACCGTTGAGACAATTGGGGAAATTTGCATACAAACTATACATAAGATGATAGAATTGTCAATGTTAAGCTTACACGTTGTAATAATTGTGTTTTGTCTATGGAAGAGAATGTCCTTGCTGTTAGGCAATACATGCTGAAATATACCGGTGTGTATTTAAATGCTAAAAATTTCATGTGTCCTAGTATTGGCTTACTCTTAGAAAGTGAAATAGATTTCATCAAAAGTAATAAAGGCTTTGATGTTTATTTTCTTGAAATTTTCAGTCTTTTGTGATGTCAAATAACTACTGATATCCCTTTGGTTCCTTGAACTTTTCTTTTTCTTTAAAATGAGAAGAATATAAAGTGTGAAGGGTCTGTCACTGTTTAAAAAGTGCACTGCTTTTACAACATAGAGAAAGGAAAATTGGAAGAACCTGTTTGTAACCTTTTCAATAAAACTCAGCATTTCTTTATGCAAAAGGCAACTGTGGCAGTGTAGGAAATTGGGGCATCCTATGAAAACATATCTAAGGTATTTTTTAAATGTTAAAGACAGCATTTTTTCCCTATGTGTCTTCTTTCATCATATTTGGTTCTTTTCTTCTTCCCTAAAATATAAAAAATTATCTGGTTTCTTATACCAAATTTCTCTTTAAGCAATAATTACCTGTCTCTTCTTTGTGATTTTATAAGATTTTTTTTCTATTTCCATGAGAAAATAACCAAAAGGAAAAGGACTTAAAATGTTAGAAGGATTGAGACTATGTTTAAAAAACAACCTGATACAAGATCAACTGCAAAATGTAAGAAGTACTTTCTGAACTTCTTGAAGAAAAATAAAATAACTATCTTTGTATAGTTAGGGCATGTATTTATGGAAGGTGGAACAAAGGAAATTAATTAAACAATTTCCTACTTTACTTTGAAAATTTACAAATTTATGATCATTTATAAGTATGAAGATACTGACATGTTTCTTGAAGGTTAAGAGGTATTTTGGTTTTGAGATATTTAACAAAAAATAGATGCTCAAAGCTGTAGCTATGCTATAAAACACAGTGTACACCCATGCTCACTTCTGATTTTATATTATGTGCCAAATAGACAGCCTAACTCACTGATGGTATTTATTTTCTTATAAGAAATAGCAGATGCATTTGTTACAAGTCCCTATTAAAATAACAGCTCCAGACCCAGAGAAGCCAGTAATTTTCTTAGCTCAAAATTTATCCAAGAGTTTCCAGTTCTTTTGCAACAATCCCACAATTTTTATTTACTAATTCTTTCACTATTCTACATTTGCCTTTTGTCTTCTTAATATATGAAGAATTGACATATCACTACTTTTTTTTTTAAATTGGAGTCTCACTCTGTCACTCAGGCTGGAGGGCAGTGACACACTCCCAGCCACCGCAGCCTTGACCCGCTGGCCTCCGGGGATCCTTCTGCCTCAGCCTTCCAAGTAGCTGGAACTACAGGCACGCGCTACCGTGCCTGGCTAGACATATCACTACTTTTAAGTCACACAGCTCCTACACTCATACATATACACAAAACCTTCATGCCCAACTGACTTCACAAATAATTTTGAATATATATTAAATATATACTAAAAGAATAACACCAATTGATTAAAAAAACACTTCCAGGTAATTTTTAAAAATCAAGAATAGTTTTAATTCCATTTTACAAGACCATAATAATCTTGACACAAAATCTGACAAAAGTCTTATGGTGTCTAGAAACAGATCCACTCATACATGGACACTTGAATTATGATTTAAGTGGTACTGTAGAGTGATAAAAAAGTGCTATCTTTTCCATAAATGATGCTGAGTCAATGAGATATACATATGGAAAAAATAGAACCTTGACCCCTATTTCACTCTATGCACAAAAATCAACTTCAAGCAAATAATATAATTAAAAGATAAACGATAAAGCATCTAAAAGACAGATAACACATTAAAACAGCATCATAATCTTTAAATAAGCAAAAAAATCAAATCACACAATAATCGCTATATCTTAAAAAAAATAATAAATTGCACCCTATTAGATTATGAATTTAGTTAGTTGGTTGAGTCTCCTTAGTAAGCATGATTTGGGCCACATTGAATATTGTACTATGAGGAAACAGAGGCTTCTAGAATTAGAGAAGTGGTGTTAAATTGTTAGTATATGACAGGCAGCTTACAATTGCTTGCTTCTTAGTTTTCAGTGGAAATTAAGATATTAAGGGTTAAGAATTTACATATGTAACTAAAATTAGTAAAAATAATAGGAGAAACAACACTATGCATACAAAGAAGTTTAAGTATGTTTTTGGTGAAAAAAAGGAAAAAACTGTAAGTTATGTGGATGTCCTTTTATTTGTTAAGGGGAAGAGTAATTTTTGTTAAAATAGGATGACTAGCAGTTTCACAATGAGGAAAAAAGTATAGTACAAAAATTGAATGGACATAAGAAAACTATAGGAGTTTTGTATAAGAAATCTTGGGAAAGAAACTTTATGTGTGATCAAGTTGGCTAAGATTTGAAGGAAATTATTTACATTTTTTTTAGTAGGATCTCACTCTGTAACCCAGGCTATAGTGCAGTGGCATGATCATGGCTCACCACAGCCTTGATCTCCAGTGCTTAAGAAAGCATTCTGCCTCATCCTCCTGAGTAGCTGGGACTACAAGCGTATACTACCACACTTGGGTAATTTTTTTTCTTTTGGTTTTCCATAGAGACAAAGTCTTACTAAGTTGCTTAGACTGGTCTTGAACACCTTGCCTCAGGCAGTCCTCCCACCTCAACCTCCCTAAGAGGTGGGATTAAAGGCATGAACTACCTTGCCTGGCCCTACATATTTCTAACTGACCATTAATATCAAAAAGCACACTGATGCAAAACTAAAATTTGATCCTTTCTGTTAAAACAGCAATGTTTTCTTGGAGTACTGGTGCTTTCACAAGAACTTGTGAAAGATTTTTATTTACTTTTTAAGTAACTGGCGAAGAGAACAAAAATTTTGTATTTATCAATATAATTTTATGTGTTTCTTTATTAAGTCTTTGATTACTTAAGAAAACTGAGTCTTCTCAATTAAAAAATTAAGGTTATTCCTGCAACTATTTGGCTTTCTGAACTTGCTTTTAAACTAATTTAATTATTATTCTAGTTAAATGAATAAGCATTGTTTCACAGTGACTTATCCTATTTTAATCAAGTGTTTTAAACCTTTTGACATTTTTCACAACCTTACAAAATCAAATTGTAAATTAAGACTTTTTGACCTTGAACTAATTTTTGAAGCTGCCAAATGGGCTTCTGGGATATCACAAAAGAAGTTTTTTTCCTCCTTATAAACAGAGAGATGTTAAACCAATTAGGTTTACTCAATATGTTAAATTGTATGGAAAGCATTGTGAAATAATAAGTGATTCTGGATTTTCTTTAACTAATATTGTATAGGTGTGTCATTATTATGTATTTCAGAAATTGTATGAAATTCCTAGAGATCTGATAGTGCTAGTATATGTCTGTATTCCTGTTATCTTAAAATATTGTATGTCACAGAAATAACAAAATTTACTTGTCTGATACATTACAATGAACACTAATCAGATCTTTAACTGTGGCCATTTTAAGTCTTGTCATCCACAGGCAGTTCATTGTTTTACTCTGGTACTTCCCTGAAAGCTTCTGCAAACATTTATAGACCTAATGCGTTTTGTCTTTAAAAAAATTCATGGAATGGACTCTGATAAGTACAGGTTTCTGATAACTTTAAGATTATACTGTTAGTCTGTGTAAGAATTTCCAGAATGAAAAACGGTTGTAGAAAACTGCTAACCTAACATCAAGCAGAATGAGAATTAATTAAATACCAAGGAAATGCTTTGACAGATTTTCATGCTGAGTCAGAATATGCAATTTGAATGAATTTCATAAGATTGATCCAAGTCAAATCATCTGTGATGATTTATTTAACGAAGAGTGCTGTACGTCTGATTTGAAAAAACAAAATTGGAATCTGAAAAATTGTTAATGTAATGCTAAACACAGACCCACAGAGATCCCAGATGGCTACCTTATCCTTGCTGAGTTTTTAAATTTTCCATCATTAGAAACTCTCCACTCCATGGCTCATTATGGACTAGCCCAAAATGACATAACTTATGAAAAAATACTAGTGTGTTGACTGTTCTAAAATTATTAAAGTGGTTTATAACCAACACTGACTTTGTCAAACCTATAATCTTGGTAAGACAATTAAAATTTCAGGTGTTACAGTTCCACCACCTGCTGAATCATTTGACACATACAGACAGATTTCATTCCATTTCCACCCTCAATGACATATCAAAATGTTCTGTAACAGTCCATATGTTCTCTGGTTGAGTAGAAAATTTCCCATGCAGGAAGGCCAATGTTATAGCAAAAACAAAAAGGTTGTTGAAAAATGTGTTTCCTTATGCATTATATCCTTTAAATTGCTAAGGGAGTAGATTTTAAGTGTTCTCACCACACACAAAAAAAATTGTAAGTAGCCTCCCCTTATCCATAGGGGACACATTCAAAGATTCCCAGTGGATGCCTGAAATCATGGATAGTATTAAACCCTATATATAGCATGTTTTTCCTGTACATACATACCTATGATAATATTTGATTTATAAATGAAGCAAAGTAAAAGATTAACAACAACAAATAATAAAATAGAACAACTATAACAATATACTGTAACAAAAGTTATGTAAATATGGTTGCTATTTCTCTCAAAATATCTTATTTACTTTCTTCTCCCTTCTTCATCTTGTGATTTGTGAGATGATGAAATGCCTATGCAATGAGATGAAGGGAAGTGAATGACCTAGGAATTGTGATATAAATGGAGAATTCCAGAAATAAACAATTCATACATTTTCAATTGCATGCTATTCTGAGGAGCATGATAAAATCTTGCACATCCCACTTCATTCTGCCCAACTGCCATTAGTCACTTAGTAGCTGTCTTGGCTATCAGATCAACTGTCACAGTATCACAATGCTTGTGTTCAAATAATCCTTATTTTACTTAATGGGAGCCACAAAGTACAAGAGTAGTGATGTACTATTTTCAAGTTGTGGTTGACCGCAGGTGACTGAAATAACAGAAAGCCAAACTGTAGGTAAGAGGAGACTACTGTATGTGAAGCGATGCATAAGTTACTTAGCTCAATTTAGCCGTTCCATAATGTATGCATATTTCAAAACATCATGCTATCCACAAGATATGTACAATTTTAAATAAATAAATAAATAAATTGGGGGAAAAAGAAAATGTGTTTTTTAATGAGTCATTCTGAAAAAATCTTCAGCAATATAAGTATTTGTTTCACTAAACAAGTTAAAAACAGTTAAATAAGGTATTACAAACACAATAGCATTACCACTGCTTATACCATACTCAGTATTTTGCAAAAGTTGAAAGGAAAAGTGACATCTAAAAATTGAAATTGGCAAAGTTAACGGAATCAACTGGATTGCTTGACTAAAGGTATTATCATTGACCTTGATGGAAATAATATCCATTCCTACTGGAAAACACAAATTAATTTATGAAATAGTTACTGGGAGATCTATGCCCCTGATAATAGAACCTCATGTACCTCCTACTCTTACAAATTCTGACATGACTCAATGTCACAAAGTTTTAATGAATTAAGCCAAAATATTCTTATTTTCACCAGATAAAAGAAGTCTGTGACCCACAAACACAATCAGACCTTTCACAAATTAGAACCTGAAGATTGTGTCTTTTGGAAATGATTTCATAGAAAGATTGCTCTTGAGCCCTATTGGAAGGAATTATACTGTATTTTAACCATCCACAATGCAGCAGAACGCCAGGGCCTTGAGTCTTGGGTCCATATCTCTCAACTTAAGAAACCTCCCCACTCCCCCCCAACTCTTGGGAGTAGACACCTGAAGGAGATCTCAACTGACCAGGATGCATTCTTCCTAGAAACAGATGACATCCTAAATGTGGAGAACTTTCCCAAGGCTTCTTTCCTCTGTTACCACGAAACCTACGTTGTTTTTCTTTTCCCAGTGCCATCATTCTCTTTATGTGTGGCAAGATAATGATATGATTGTGATTTCACAATAGGTCACTTCCACAAGAAACTTAACTGAATGATGAATATGTCTTGTTAAACTTAAATGCCTATACTATCTTAGAGATCCTCTAGCTTAACAACTTTTACTGATATTCCAAGAGTAACTTCTGTTCAAGTCTCACATCTGATTCGTTCTTTAGTGTTGGCTTTTAGACTTATGTATTAATAGTCCTTGCTTAAGACTGACAGTTAGCAAAACCTATAGTGAGGGTTTGCAGTTCAATTATGCCAGAAATCAACTAAGAAAGTCAAAGGGAAAGATAATTTGATACTTTGTAGACAAATTTTTAAATCCTAATTTTCTAAATACTACCAATGCTTTTCTACTGGTGACCCCTAATACACAAAGCACTCCACAGGGAACTGTCTGTTGTGCCCTCCAGGATAAATTTTATCTGTGGAGGATTTAATGATCAACTTTATGCATAGGCCATTCCATGTCTTAATAAGTGGGAAATAAAAGGTCAATGTGGATTAACCAATTGACAACTGACCATCGGTCTCACCTTTTAATCTGCACCTTGCAATTTGCTTCCAGAGGAAACTGAACTGAATGATGAATATGTCATGTTAAACCTAAATCCTTACATTATCTTAAAGGTCCTCTAGCTTACACCGTAACAAGTTCTACTGATATTCCACCATAGAAAAAAGAAGAATTTTCCAGCAGGTATAAATTCCTCTAAATGGTTGTCTTTTGGTAGAATGAGTCTTCCCTGACTTAGCATAAGTGTAAACGGGGTTATGACTAGAAATTCACCTCAAACTATAGCTACTATTATTGATTCTACTGCAAAGGCTAGAGATGCCCAACAATTTTCTCTAAACTACTTTGCTAAAGTTGTTTTAGAGAGTAGAATTTCCTTGGACTCTATGTTGACTTAATAGGAGGGTGAGTGTTTTCAGTAGCTATCATGTTCTGCTGCAATTGACACATGTGGTATTGCAGAAACTCCATTACAAGAAATCAACAAGGAGTCTATTTGATTAAAACAATAGATTACTCTTTCAGTTCTTTTTTTATTTCATTTTAGTTGGCTTGGTTCATTGGGATCTTGGTTAAGGGACATATTTTAGTCCCTTGGCATTATCCTCCTGATAACTATCTCCCTGATCCACTGTATCCTCTCAAGAGTCTTTAATGCATGCATGTAGCCAACCACTGTGCATCAAGATGTCTCAATCTGGTTAGAACAACAAAAGCATAAAGAAAGCAAAGAATTATTCAATTGACCTGATATCTTGACTAGTAAATTCCATACTAAAACCTAATAAGTCCAATATGAGAGTGGTGTCAATGTCCAAGATTTTGGTTAAGCTCTCAAGATAGAGAGACTGACCAAAAACAAAGAAATTGTTAAAGCAAAATTAGCAGAAGGTCATTAGCCTAAGGCTGTCTCTATACTTTGAGTTTCTACATAACAATTCACAACCAAACTTAATATGTAAACAAACTGAAACCTAACTTAGTAGTATATTTTTTATAGCAAATAACCAAGTTTTGGCTAATCACAGTCAGCCAATTGAGTAGCTTCAGCCAGTCACAGACAGCCAACTGATCAGACTAGGCCCAAATAAGGCAAAAGTCTAGCTGTAGTCAATCAGGTTGTTTACCTACTTGGTTTTCTTGTTTGGTCTATAAAAGTTCACTGTTCATGCTGCTAGGCAGAAGTCTCTGAACTGTTTCTTGTCCTGAGTGCTACCTGATTCATGAATTGCATTTTGCACAAATATACTCTGTTAAATGTGATTTGCCTAGGTTTTTTTTTCCTTTAATACCTATTTAAATGCTTATATATGCCCACCAATGTATATATGCAAGAATTTTGTAGCTACTTAATTTATAATAGTCCCAAATAGGAAATAACCTTAATGTCTATCAACAGTAGAATTATCAAATAAACTGTATAATATCCATTTAATGAAAACTATATAGCAAAGGAAATAAACAAATGAACACCACAACATGGTCAATGTTGTAGGAAACAGTTAAACAATGGTGTAGTTGTGAGGATTAAATGAGATTATTCCTATGAACAGCCTCAACTTTGCCACCTGCACTTCATTGTGCAAGTGTATCTTGGTTACATTTATTTTATTTATTTAGTGAAAGGGTTCTTTTTTAAGTTCAGTCTTTTGTATTATGTTGAATCTACCTGAAGCCCTTGTACGCTGCTGGCATTGAACCAAGTTGTCTCAAAAAAGGGCAAGAGACTCCATGAACATTGACTTTGGGAAGTACTGAGGTGGATTCTGCTGAGGCATGTGCAGTCCAAGACAAATCAAAGGGCAGATACAGTTTCTTTGAAACTGTGAACTTATCAGCAAGAGAAACATCCATCCTACTTAGAAGCCATAGGACATAGGATATAGGGTGTGGAGAGCTGCAGCCCACAATGAAACACAGTCTAGAACCCAGAGTGGGGAACATCCTGAACATATATGACCTACTTTCTGATCCAGTGGTCTTGAGAAGGGCAACGCAGACAAGTTCTTAGAAATGTACAGACAGCTGGGAAAAGAGACCTTTCACACTCAGAAGTTTTTATGTCATGTCAACAGCTTCTTTAAATATGATCCAGACTGAGTGACAACTCTAAATGTTCTTTGTTGCACATCTGGAAAGTAAAATTTGTGAACAAGTAGCCTTAAATACTAGTCAGCCTATAAAAAGTGGACAACAATAACAAAAACCCCAAAAATTCAGTAGTTAAGGCTTTTATACTTTGAAGTCAGAGTTATACATGTTGTAATTCCAGCATTTTGTCGGTGGCTAGCTATGATGGGTCTAGGTCAATTAATTTTTCTGAGGTCAAGTTTTATCATGTCTAAAATTGGTATAATAATGCCTACTAAATAAGATTATTATAAAAATAAATAGATGATGTGTGTAAGGTACATATCACACTGTTTAGCAAAAAATAATTATGGAATAATGACAGCTATTATCAAGAAGACAAACACACTCATTCTCTCTCTCTCTCTCTCTCTCTCTATATATATATATAAATATATATATCTCATGTGCACACACACACACACAACATATACGAACACACACACACACATACACTCAAGTAGCTCAAAGTCTCAAGAAAGGTTAGTACTAAATCATATGAGAAATAAATGCAGAGGTTTAGATTTGACATCCAACCAAATCTAGGGGTTGACCATCAAGGAAGGAATTGTTCTATTGAAGAGAATGGATATTTGTGGTTTATATATACTATATACTAGATGGTAATGCATGGCATAAAATATCACAATGCATTCTAAATGGGTTATGACAATTCACTATGTAACCACAACATATAAATATACATCTTTCACAAAAAGCAAGGTTACATAAGATGTTTTGTTGTTACTGTTGTTTGAATTAATTTTCAGACTTTTGAAAGGTTTTAATTTTCAGAATTTAAGGAAATGTTTAATTATTTTTCATGATTTTTTAGGAGATAGTTAACTAACAGGCATTATAGAGCTGTTCAACTGTGCAAATTAGCTTTCATCACTCGCATAGGTTGATGAGGCTCATCAAACAAAGAGAGAGAGAGAGCATAAAAAAGATTTGCTGTGCTCCAAAATGATACATACTTAATCCAGAAGCTCATGCAGTTCTGAAGCTCTTTCACAAAGCACTTGCAATTATCCACCAAATGTGCTTCCCAACAGCATTTTGAAAACTCAAAATTGGTGGTTATTTTCACACTTCCCAGTGTTTTCAGGCTTTCACTGGTTTTTAAATTAATGGAAAAAAGTGTGGCAAAACAAACAGAATTTTTTCTTACAAGAACCTGCTTGAATGCCCATTGTGTTTTTTGACAGTAAACACCAGGTAGGAAATTCAAGGGTTTCTTTTGATGTCAGTGCATAGAATTTCTTATTTACCCTTAAAGAGTAATTTGTTAAGAAGTTTCTTTAGTTGTAGTAATGAAATATGTCTCATCATCTCAAAAGCACAATAATCATTATAAGTGACAATTATATGACAAAAAGGATTAGGCTTTGAGAGAGGACACCAAGGTTAAATAGCTCATGACAGACTATTTTGTAAAGTAAAACCAAGTATGTGTTGAAATATGTGTATGTATATGTTTATGTACGTGTGTGTACATTTATATTATATGTCTATATTATTGTTACTCTCTATTGTCAATGCTGGCTATAACATCTGTGATTATAGTTTTGATATCACAGATATATATATAATCATACTGTAATAGTATTTGTCATTCCTTCCATTATGTGAAAGGTTTGTAACAAGGACCCCCTACGTAGCTAATAACTTCCAAGAATCTTGAGAAATCCACTACAACACTGAATTGCTCTCTCATTTTCTGTTTAAAAAAGAAAGTGAAAGAAGAACTACCACATGAAGTATATCATCATGACCTCTACAATTTACGTGAAACAGCTCAATACAGTTATCACCTGAATAATGTGTGACCTTCTCTACCACTTTTGAAATACAACTATTTATTGTACAGTTATTTCTATTCTGGGGTAACTTATCTATCATTCTTGAGAGTGCAGCACTGAGATAAATTTGGTTTTTAAGGTAACTCATGCTACTTGTACTTTAAGTATATTGTTGAGCAGGCTATTTGCTACATCAAACAGAAGCCTCCTGATGAAGACAACTGAAAAAAAATGCCTGAGGAATAATTGGGTTCTCATCATTAACTTGCCTGTTTCCATCTCATGACCATTGGCGCCACTGTAAATAAATGATTGCATTTCTCTCTTCGCCTCAGCTTACCACCAAGTTCGTGGCCCACTTCTGGTAAATAATTCTAGACCACACTACATGGTTGTTATGAACCAATCTTATTTATGGGTTCACTTTGTTTTTCCTTCCTTTATTCTTATGTCCTTTTTGAAATTGTACTGTAAAAATGGTAAGCGCTCTAAAATTTTTTTGACAATCCAAGATAGGCATAAATAGAATAAAACCACTGATATATTACTAATATATTTTATGTATTCATTTATACTAATTGATCATCTACCTTTCCCAAAGAACTGAGAAAGATAACAAAATGAATTTAATATGGCTTCTGTCACAGTTTTGAAAAAGACACAAAAGCTACAGATAAAGAAATAGAAGATGGATGACTGAAGAAACTGCTTGATTGCAGCTCTCTGCAAAGAAGCCCATATGGAATAGTGAACCTAGGGCTTTGAGGGTCAACCGGAAAATCCAAGCTGAGGTCTATCAGACAGTCATCTGGAGATGACCTGGAGGATAGACAGTCCCAAGCCCTGGACACACCTGGAGGTGGCCTTGATGCAAGAACAGAAGAGCACCTTTGGAAACAGAGGGTGAGCAGAGAAGAAAAAAACAACTGCTTTTCTTCTCTGCATACCTAATGTGGTTCTCTGTTGTCTCAGCCTAGGGAGAGACAGGCCAGAATTCCCCCTTGAACTCCTCCTGCACTGGCCGTACACAGAGAGCTGCCCTTGGTAGAGACAGAGGCACTAGCAGGTTACAACTATAACCTGGGGAACCCCAGTTCCCAGAAGTCCCATGCTACAGCTGCCAACTCCCCCATGGAGAACTTCAGTGGGAAACCCCCTGTGGAGCAGTCTGTGCTGCTCAGACACACTCCCCTCCTTCCTTCCACAGCACCCAGTAAGAACAACACAACCAATTAGGGAAGTTTCTCTGGCAATGGCAGTCCTTGTGGCCCTAGGTCAGGGCTGCAGATGTGGACCTTAGGGGGCCTCCATTGTGGTTATGTCTCCTCCCATGGAGCAGGGTAAGATCTAAGAGACAGGGCCTCTGCACGAGGCTGCAATGATAGTGACCTTGCCAACCTGTGGACAGAGGGAGAAATTACAATCTCCCACTGCTTCCCTTCTACCTCTGGGTGAAAGAGACGGTCCAAACCCAAACAGGAGGCCAATTCACACCCCCCAAAAGCACCTGAGCCAGAACAGAGCTGCAGGGCCCCACTTGGCCACCTGCCAATCCTGCTGATGGGACAAGCAGTCTGGGACAAGGCTATACCTGTAGCCTGTCCTGGAGGGAAGGGAAAGACTCTGAAAGAGAGGAAATGTCTCATCCCATTTCTGTAAGACTGTACCAGTGAAGCAGTTTCAGGTGATTTCTCCCGATCACCACACTTCCTGCCACTGCTGCACCCCAACAGGCAGTCCAGAGGAGAAAGGACAGAAAAAAAACACACATACACACAAACTGCCACCCCCCCCAAAGTAGCAACTTCAGCTAATAAAAAAACAACAAAGCAAAAAATAAGAGAAAAGTCAGCCTTCAAGATGAGGAAGAACTTGCGAAAAAACACAGGCAATCTCTAAACCTTTAACAAGCCAACACCCACTAAAGGGCTTCCCAGATCCCAAGCAATGGAATTGATTCAGAATGACATATCCCCTCATGTCAGACATAGAATTCAGATCGTGGAAAGCAAAGAAACTCAGCAGTTTCTACGAGAAGGTGGACACACAGAACACCTAGGCCACAAAAAGAGTGCAGGAAGTGAAAAATTAGCTGGTCATTATAAGGACCAATCTGAAATTCTGGAAATGGAGAATTCTTTCCAAGAATTTCAAAACACAATGGCAACAACAGCAGAATGGACAGGCAGAGGCAAGAATCACAGAACTTGAGGCTCAAAACACTGGCCTAACTCAGGCTGAAAAAATTAAGAAAAGACTTAAGAAAAATGAGCACAGTCTATGAGAGATTTGGGACTATGTAAAAAGACCAAGTCTACAGTTGATCAGCATCCCTGAGAGAGAAGGGAAAATTGAGAACACCCTAGAACAAGACTTCCAAGATGTCATCCAAGAAAGTTTCTCCTATCTCATTAGATAGGCAGCTGTACAGATGCAAGAGATTCAGAGAACTCCTGCAAAACATGACATGAGAAGACCATGCCCAAGGTACATAATAATCTATCTCCACAAGGCATGCATGAAAGAAAAAAAATTCTAAAGGCATCTAGGGAGAAGGGAAAGACTACCTACAAAGGAAGACCCATCAGAATTACAGCAGACACCTCAGCAGAAGTCCTAGAAGCCAGAATGGACTGAAGTCTCTCTTTAACATTCTTAAAGAAAAGCAATGCCAGTCAAGAATTTCCTATCCCACCAAGCTAAGCTGTATTAATGAAGGAGAATTAAAATCCTTCCCTAACATCCCATCCCTGAGAGACTATGTGACCTCCAAACATGCTCTTCAGGAGATGCTTAAGAAAGTTCTAAGCATGGAATCAAAATAATGAGCTTTGCAAAAGCATAAACAAGCACAGAGCTTACAAACTATACAAATAAGCCACAAAACCTAAGAAGCAAAGCAGCCTCTTAGTAGCAATATGACAGAAACAAACCCCTACATATCAATAATTAACTTAAATATAAATGAATGTACCAGTCAAAAGGCATACAGTGACAAATTGGTTAAAGAAGTAAGTTTCATCCTCCTGCCTCCAGGAAACCAGTCTCACTGCAAATGGCACACACAGGCTCAAGGTAAAAGGCTGGAGAGAGAATTTCCAGGCAAATGGAAAATAAAAAAAAGCAGAAGTAGCTATTCTTTACATCAGACAAAACAGATTTTAAACCAATAAAAGTTTTAAAGGACACTACATAATGATAAAAGGCTCAACCCATCAGCAAGAAATATCCATCTTGAATATATATGCACCCCCAACATGGGAGCACACAGATTTATAAAACAATTGTTAATTAAACTAAAAGAAAACCTAGACCAGCCATACAATTATGGTCAGAGACTTTATTACCCCACTAACAGCCTTTGACAGACCATTGAGGCAAAAAAAAGAAAGAAAGAAAGAAAGAAAGAAATCAGAAACTTAACTCAACACTTAACCAATTGGACCTAATAAACATCTTCAGAACGTTTTATCCAACAACCACAGAATATGCATTATTCTCATTAGCACATGGAACATACTCCAAGATCAACTGCGTACTTGGACATAGATCAATCATGGACAAAATTTTAAAAGTCAAAATCATACCGATGGGCAACCCCCTCGGATCCCGTTCCACTGTGGGAGCTTTTCTATCCTCTCAGTAAATCCTGCTTTAAAAAAAAATCATATCAGTCATCTTCTTACACCACAGTGGAATAAAAATAAATATCATCTCTGCTTTCATTATATCCCAGTGGTTTGGGTGTGTTGTGTCCTTGTTTTTATTTGTCTCTAAGAATCTTTTAATTTCTGCCTTAATTTCTGTGTTAACTCAAAAGTCACTCAGAAGTGTGTTGTTTACTTTCTAGGTATTTGGGTGGTTTGACAATGATATTTATTTTTATTCCACTGTGGGAGAGGGTGGGAAGAGAGACAAGGGGCACACAACCACCCATTGGGTACCATGTCCACTACCAGGGGAGGATAGGGTTTACTAGTAGCCCAGACCTCACCTGCATGCAATTTACTTATGTAGCAAATCCTCACATGTACTCCAAATTATAATTGTTTTAATTGTATCAAAAAATATATAATAAAAGGGAGGTAGATAAAAGTATGGATAAAATTTTATGGAAGTTGAAAAAGAGACATCAGTTGCCTTTGGTGGAAGGAAAAGGATAAGGGATATGTGGTAGAGAAAAATGAGCAATTTTGCTGCTTACTACCTATATGAGCTAGGACAAACCATTCACCATCTTTGGGCCTCAATGTCCTCATCTGTAAAATGGGACTAGTAATATCTTGTTACATAATTAAATGAGATAATGTACTTAGCACAGAATCTAACATAAAGTAAATGTTCAATATATTTTAACTGATAAAGATAAATTTTAGCTGGTAATATAATAGAGACTGTATTAGGGCTGGATTTTTATGGATACTTTTATGGATACATAATTTCAATACTTTTATACAGGAAGAACAAATATCTAGTTGTACAAAAAAAAAAAGAAAGAAAGAAACCAAGACAGGAAATCAGTGTGCATGCACAAGGAAGGTAGAAGAGTTTGACTAGATCTATGGCATTCAAAGAAAGTCAGCTGGGTATAGGTTTAGAATGGTAAGTGTTAATAGAAAAGCTTAAATGGAGATAATGTATTTGGGCTTTATTCAAGAGCAACGGGAAGCATTTTGAGGTTTCTAAGCAAAAGCATATTGAAATCAAATTAATTGGGGAGCAATTTAATATAAATGTGGGTTAAAATGATCAATGAGGTGACTAGTATGATGGCCCAGGTAAGAGATATTGGTAACTGAACTAGGGTATTTGCATGAGTAGACAGGAAAGGACAGCTGTAAGATATTCATAGACTATAAGTGCCTCAGAACTTGGTAGCCATTTGGTTTTTGTGTAAAAAAAAAGAGGGAAGAAGTCAAAGTCTGTGGTTTTGCGTGTACTTGATAATTAGTATTCAATGTCAACAAAAGAGATAGGAAGTTAAGGAAAAAAGAGTGATGAGAATTGAGCAAATCAGATTTGGGTGGCTGGTGTTTGAGATGCTGACAGGCTATGAAGGCTAAGTGCCAATGAAGTTGAAAATGATAGCAAGAACCTGGAAGCAACCATGCTGTCCATCAAAAGAGGACTGGATTTAAAAAATGTGGTACATATACACAATGGAATACTACGCAGCCATACGAAATCATGAATTTCGCAGCAACCTGGATGGAACTAGAGTCCATAATACTGAGTGACCTCTCACAGAAACAAAAAACTAAGTATCACATGTTCTCACTCATATAGTAGACCTTGATCATCCAACGTAATACCACAAGAAAATGACTGACAGTGGTGGGAAACTATGGGGAGGGGTGGGGGAGGGCGATGGGATTAATGGTGGTAAATATCTGTCTGGGGATGGGGACACCTCTTATCATCAAGGGTGCCTGAACGAAGCATTTTTGTATACCTAACCCCAACTGTACCCCACAATACCATAATAAAAAATAAAAATATAAAATAAAATAAAATAAAATAAGCAAAGCAAGCAAGTTAATCATTCAAATTTCTATACACTGTTTACAATTACATTGACAAAGAATAACAACCACATTATCTTTAGGTTTGCTTGGTCACCTGCGCCCTGTGATGGGTCACCTGCATTCCTTGACTCATTACTGGGAATATTCATATCTGTCAGAGACCAACTTTGGCTGGAGCCTGCTCCCTGAGGGAGGTGAAAGAAAGAAGCCAGGTATAGGGGGAAACGGTCTATGCCTGAATGATACCTCACATACAGGTTCTGGCTTTACCAGGAAACTCAGGAGGACCCTCTGTCCCCAGGTGGCTCCTCCTCTGGATATGCAAGCACAGTATCACACCTCTCAAAGCCAGTCACGAAAGGTCAGAGCAGGGATTTGAACAGGCAAAGTGCCCTTGCCAATGTCCCAAGATGCATTCCTGGCCAAAGTCGGGGGAAGCCTAGCCATGAGCTGGCAAAGGACTAGGACTAAGGAGCTGGAGGCACCTCCTTGCTGAGAGAGTGGAGCATCACTGGCTGCAGAGAAGGAAGGCATCCAAGGAAGAGGGCCAGGTTGGGCCTAGTCGCAGGACTGAGTGAGAGATCCAGACTATCCAGACTCAGACTCCTCCAGGAGGGACTTAGAGGTTGAGAGTTTAAAAGAAGAGTTCTGTTCAAGTCTGAGGTGACTGATCTCAATTAAGGAGCACAACAAATAGATGAGGGGGAAAGACCACTTGTCTTCCATTGGACTCAAGACAAAGGGTCTGGGCTACCCAGCTCTATGAAGAAGCTGAAGCCCTGGGACTATATTCTCAGTTAAACCTTTCTCCTTCTCTCTCCATTTGTTCTGCTCTTCTCTTGCCTGCCGCTGCCAGCAGTCCTGAGTGAACTACTTTTTCCACATTCTGGAAAATCTAATTACACCCAGGACATTGGTGTCTGGATTGCAATCTGCTGTAGGCTGACATCGGAGTTTAGTTGTTTTATCTGTTGGCGCTCGATTTGGTGAGAATGATAGGAGCTTCTTTTAAAGCACTACTATACCAACTTCAAGGAGGTAGCGTGTAAAATTTCCAGGGCTGCTGCTAAAAGAGACCTGGCCTACTGGCAGGGTGAGCCCCTTTTGCAGTTTAGAGCATACCAAGAGAAGTGAAATACAGGGTATTTTGGAGTCTATTTTGTGCCTTTAGTGATCATCAGTGTTCATACATTGCTTTCTCTGTGGAACAAACAAAAGGGGAGTCATTTTTGTTCTGATGGAATGGATTTGGTTTAAGAAATTTCCAACTCCCTTGCCCATCTCTCCTCATCTCACTTAACTGGCAAAACTATAGCTCTGCTTAAATTCAGCTCTCTGCCTCCTACATACTTGGGCTTGTGCAGCTGGACTTGGGGAAGCTTGGCCTTGCAGACTGGACTCACTTTAAATTCATGACCACGGGCTCTGAGTGGGCCTTGATGCTGCCAGGAATGGAATTGCCTTACATTCCCCAAGCCTCTTCTCCTCTGTCCTCAAACTTCTTCTACCTCCTCCCTGTTTCGCTAAGGCTTCCACGACTCACAGGGTCTCCCCCACCTACCAGCGCTCCTCCAGCCAAAATCCACCCTCCCACCTATGACTAATTTGATTTCTGTCACCAGACATGTATAGACTCACAATTTTGTCTGCTCTAGGAACTAACATAAATGGACTCAAACAGACTGGACTCTTTTATTTGGTTTCTTTTGCTTATCACAATATTTTGAGCCTAAATCCTATCCCTGTATATATCAATAGTTTGCTCCTCTTTTTTTCTGGGTAGTATTTCATTTGTAAATGTGTCACAGTGTGTTTATCTACTCACCTGTTAATAGACATTCAGATTATTTCCAGTTTGGGATTTTTAAATAAAGCTGCTATAGATATGTTTATATAATTCTTTTTGTGGACTAAAGTTTTCATTTATTTAGGGTGAATACCTAAAAATGGAATTGCTGGGTCATAAGGTAAACATATGTTTAGCTTGATAGGAAAGTGCCATGTTGTTTTCTAAAGTGGTTGCATCATGTGACCCTCCTCCTACACCACAGTGAGCGAGTTCCCAGTGATCCACATACTCTGACCCTTTTGAAAAGTAAACCAGGGCATGTTACTCCTCTGTAAATAAAAGAAACCTTCTAATGACCAAATGACTGGATACTGGATTATATTAAGGAATTATTGTTAAATTTTAGGTGTGAAGATGATTTTATGTTTAAGCTGAAAATAAGTTTTATCGTTTAGAGATACATAGGGAAATACTTATGGGTAAAATGATACGATGTCAGGAGGTGGGAAATGGGAACACAGGTGATACAAACTGGCCACGAGCTGATCACTGTGGAAGCTGGATGGTTGATACATGCTGGGCTCATCATCTTCTTTTATGAGCCCAGGGGTTCAGTGTATGCCACCCCAAAATATACCACTCTGGCATAAGGATTATTTTAAGTTGAAGGCAACTGAGAAAAAGCAGACCAGGGCAAGCACTCTAGCTTCCCATGCATCTACCTGAAAACAGAACATAAATTCCTCTTGGGAAGATACTACCCTACCGCCTCTTTCTACCCCAAGAGGGGGAAAACAACCTTGTGACCAGAGACAAGATGGTAACAACAGTCTCCACAAACAAACCTTACTAACTACCCTTATCTTGGCATCCCAGTATTTTTGCCTGCCCACAATTAGCCAGCCCTAGAAGGTCAGTCCTTTTTGTCTTTTCACTTCTCCATAAAATTACTGTTCTTTATGAAGATGCTATATAAGCCCAAGTTCTAACCACTTTTTTGAGTTATTCATCACCGAGTGCCCCCCACATGTATGTGTGATGCACACATTAATACATTTAATCTGTCTTTTGTCAGTCTAATTTGCAGGGCACAGCCAATGAACCTAAGGTGGATAGATTGTGTTTCTTCCTGCTATGGTCCGAATCTCTGTGTTCCTCAAAATTCATAGGCTGAAACCTAATCCACAGCGTGATAGTATTAGGAGGGAGGGCATTTAGGAGGTGATTAGATCACATGAGGGCATAGTCCTTATGAATGGGATTATAGTGCCCTTTAAAAAGAGGCCCCAGAGAGTTTGTTTGCTTTTTTTTTTACCATGTGAAGACACAGCAAGAGGGCACCATCTTTGAACTAGAGCATGAGCCCTCACTAAACAACGAATCTGTTGGCACCTTGATCTTGAACTTCCCAGCTTCCAAAACTTGTGAGCAGTAAATTTAAGTTGTTTATAAGCTACCCAGTTTATGGTATCTTTGCTAGAGCAGCCCAAATGAACTAAGACACTCTCCTATACTACTTTTGTGTATTCTTGAAACTGGTCATGAGAAAGAGTTGTCAAAATCCTCCTCTGTTACCCATCTCACTAGGAAAAGCTACAATCCTTGCAAGGCCCCCTTCTCTCTCTGATGGTACCTGTTCCTCCCTCGCTGGCTCTGCTCCAGCTGTGGAGACCTCTTTGCTGTTTCTTACCCAAGCCAAGCACCCCTGTGTGCTGGGCCTCTGCACTGGCTGTTCCTTGTGCCTGGCACATTCTCCCCCTGACAGCCCATGGCTACCTTATCTTCAACTCTGCTCAAATGTCGCTTTAGCAATAAGGCCCACCTTGACCACCCTGCTTAAAGCTGCAAGCCTTCATTCACTTTTATGCCCCATAGTACACTTAGCACCGAATATTATACTATAAAATCGATTTATTCCTTATGGAGATTATTGCCTGTTTCCCTCCACAAGCCTGTAAGCTCTAAGGGACAGGGAGCTCCTTATTTTGTTAACTAAGGTATTGCTAGCTCCCAGAACAGTGTCTGACTATAGAAAGAGTTCAATAATGTTTTGCTTGAAATGAAAGAAAGAAAGGGAGGAAGGAGAGGGAGGAGAGGAAGAGAGACAGAGAGTGGGATACAGTGTAACACTTTTCTAGGGAAGGAGACCACATATGGAGGCGTTTTTATTTTA
Organism: Tarsius wallacei; assembly: GCA_963574415.1. Taxonomy (NCBI): domain Eukaryota; kingdom Metazoa; phylum Chordata; class Mammalia; order Primates; family Tarsiidae; genus Tarsius; species Tarsius wallacei. The sequence goes on along the minus strand of CAUYQG010007938.1, from coordinate 23,591 downwards.
GCTAATTTACTGTTCATTTTATTACCTCGTTTGGTTAGTTAATGTGAGACATAAAATGAGTAATTTCTTGGTCTAGGCTATAGGTTGATAGTAGAATAAACTCACCTACAATGGTGTTCCATGCACGTCAGTGGGCTTGAGGGGCTTCCTGGGGGCCTGAAACTGCACATCTGGACCTCTCAGCTCTGGGATCCCAGGTACAAGATTGGGATAGCAGCCTCATGGAGTCCCAGGGCTCTGCTGGTACTCTGTGGTTTTTGTCCTTCGCAGAGGTCATCCCCGAAAGGCTGACCACAGGCCAGAGGGAGAGAGTAGGAGTGGCAGAAGGGTGGGAGTGGGGGAGGAATGTTGACCAAACATCTCCATCTTTCTCACTGTGACCTCTAGGGGTGACTCCTTGGGATGAGCCAAGGACCCTCAGTGGGCTCCTGTACCGGAGGGACAAAGCCCTTGGTGAGTTTTGTGGGTTAGGCATTAAGGTGCCCTTCCTTCTCAAGGTTCTCTCTCGGCCTCTTCAGAGCAAAGGTGACCTAGGAATGGGGCCAAAGGGAACACTAGCAAACCTAACAGGTGAGTCCCAACTGAGGTGTGAAGGCATGGAAAGGGAGACCACCTGAGTGGGGCTGAACCCCATATAAACACCAAACAACCAGGTTCCACCCACCAAAACTGCTCAGTGGCCTACGCTGTCTCTCCCCACAAGGCCATATCCTTGAGGCAAAAAGAGGCTGCAGAGCCTGGAACTGAGGCCATTGGAGTTGGGAATCAGGCCACGTGTTTACCTCATGCAAACCAGCTCCCTGGAAACCTGCAGGGGAGAAGTGACTCAACACACACATCCCAGAATCCTCACAGGCTCTTTTGGCAAATGCGGCTCCCCCACCTCCTCAGCCTGCAACTGCTGGGGGAATGGAATGTGCCTCCTTTCTCTTCTTCCTCCTGTACTATTCACAGGCAAACATAGAAAGACCTTATTCACAAGCTCCATGGCTTGGCCCTCTTCTAAAAGCTTTCTGAAAATGCAAATTTCTCAGAAGAGGATTCTTCTTTTCAAACACTGTAATGCTGTATATTCCCACTGAAAGCTATGAAGCAGACCAAGATTTCCCTGGGCAGGAGACTCCTTAAAAATAATATTTGCATTTCAAGAAAGCAGAACTTCCAACTATGAAGTCAGGCTTGAAAATAGAAAGCAGGAGCTTCACCCCTTTGGAGAATAGGAGGTGTGAAGCCTCCCATTTTCCCTGTCTGTGCCCCACCCCCACCTTGGCCTTGACTCCTTTATCCTTTCATTCAGCTTATGAGTGCCCACATTAGTCCTGGGTGACTGGGGACTCACAAGACAGAGTTGTTGCCCACTGGAAGCTCAAATCCAGTGAACTGGACAAGCCTCTCAATGAACCAACTCTTCCCTCCCCAACCCACACTCCAGGGACCCTGGGCCTGCCTGTTCTTTTTCTCTGATTATATAGGATTTTATACCATATATTTGTCACCTGCTTTTTTCACTTCTTAGGGAAATCTTTCCATGTAATATCTCATTTTTCCACAGCTACATGATGTTCTATCTTATGACTTTCATAAGCAATCACATGAGATTCTGCAGAACTTACCACAGTGTTCATGGTAATGCTCAATGGATACTGGCTATGATATTAGTTAGACTCATTTACAGGGAAGAAGGAAGCCTAGCTCCATCTGGCTTAGACAATAGGAGGACTTAGTGGCTTATAAAACAGTTAAGTCTACAGGCAGAGCAGCCTTTGTGGGGAGTGTAGTCCAAAATTAACTTTTCTTTCCCATGCCCTCCCTCTGTCTTCCATGGAATCAGCATCATCCTAAGACCAATTCCCCTTTGGTTGTAGGATGGCTGCAACAGCGTCTAGGGGTACGTTGGGTCTTTGTCCACAAACAGAGAGAGTGCCCACAAGCCTGTGAATTTCCCGGCATTCCAAGCAAGAGTTCTATGATTCACTCTAATTGGACCAACTCAGGGCACATGTCCACCAATGACGGACCAGAGGATTGGAATGTGTTGATTGGCTTAGGCCACCCAGGGTCCACCTAGGGCCTACTGGTGAGATGGTTGAGATTAGCTTCCCTTGGAGCTACACTGAGTACACTGAGAGAAGGTAGAATATCTGAATGAAAATTAGGTTATTTTATTATAGTAAGGAAGTATGGGAAACCAAAACATGCCACACCAACATGTACTTCTTTGGCATATTTTGAGATGACTATTCAGAGAAGCTGCAGACGCGGGAATAGCTCTGGAAAGATGTCTTTTTGTAGGGGATATTTGTGTCTGTAGAAAAAAGTTAAATTAGTGACATAAACAGAGGATGCAAACAGGCTTTCTCTGAGACCCCCTTATCTGCTTTACCCAGATCTCTCAGGAGAAGGAGACTAAAGGTCTGACACTTTTAAATGTCTGAGGGAGAAAATTTTACCACAAGCTGCCATCTATTCTATCTGAGGCCTGCTACCCATGAGGCTTCATCTGCTTAGTAAGACAGGCTTAGCTCACCATGCATTCTTCCCCTCTCCCTCCCATAATCTATCCCCACCTCCCCCCAGGAGCTCCAAGCCTCTATTCCTTTTTATGTGGAATTTAAACTTTAGCCATCTGACCTTTTTTGAATCTTTTTTTTTTTTTGAGTTGGAGTCTCACTGTCACCCAGGCTGGAGTGCAATGTCACACTCACGGCCACTGCAGACTCGACCTGTTGGGTTTAGGCAATCCTTCCACCTCAGCCTTCCAAGTAGCTGGAACTACAGATGCATGTCACTATGTCTGGCTATGAATCTCATATTTTGTGTGACTCCTGTGCACATGTGCATGTTAATAACTTTATATGCCTTTTCTCCTGTTAATCTGCTTATTGCCAGTTTTTTTTTTTCCTGCAGATTTAAAGACCTGAAACTTCCTTAAGGAAGGGAGAAATTATCTTCACCCCTACAGAAGCTTGGAATGCCGACAACGCCATCAACACATGTCCTTTCTCTATATTGGTTTTCTTTTTTTAACCATTCTTCTACTCATGGATGTATAGGTTTCCGCACTCTTTCACTTTTATGAACATTTATTATGAACATCCTTAAATATACATTTTTACAAAAGGTTCTTTCTCAGTGCCACTCTCATCTAATTGCGAGCCCCCCCCCCCAAATTTTCTTCAGACTTGGCCGATACTACTCTTTCTATGTTTACGGCCCCAAGAACAAACTGTCTAATGCCTCCACTATCATCACCTCTGTTGGGCTCAGAAACCAATACACCAAAATATGGCACTGTGGTATGCTGAATTGAATAAGAAGCCTCAAGTTCTCTCTAACCTTCCTCCCCCACCTGTCTCTCAATCCTTTGTCTCTCTCAAAGCACAAGATGAAGTCCCCTTTTCTTCACAGGACCTGCCAAAGAAAAAAAAATGATGCCTCTGGTCCCTTCTCTGAATTTTCAGTAACCAAACTCATATTACAGGAAAAAAGACTGAATTTCTCCCTTCCTTATGGGAGTTTCAGGAAAAAAGACTGAAGTCTGACAACTGGGCAGACTTTTGTCACAAACCATTATCTATTCTGCAGGCCCAACAGACTTTGTCTCAGGTCATTGTATGTTCTTAAGCTCATTGAATTCCCCTAAAAGTCATGTTTTGCCCCCTAAAACCATCCACACTTCCCCATCTCCCTTTCCCCCAATAAGAATTATATATAGCCATCAGTACCTCATTGAGTTATTGGGTAACCAATTCTCCTATGATTTCTTTATGATGTTCACTTTAAAATAAACTTGAATGCCTTTTCTCCAATTAATCTGCCTTTTGTGAGTTGATTTGTCAGTGAACCTTCAGAAGACAAAGAAGAAGTTTTTCCCTTGGCCCCTACACCCCATAGACTGAGTAATGAAGACAGAAATGAGTCAGGGTGGCCTTCTAAAGTTGAAATGCATTGCTCGATTCTCATTCCACAATTGTGCCAATTGTGGCAGGAGAGTACCCACCTAGGACCAGAAAGTCTAGTCAGATACCTTCCTTGACCCACCTACCATGTGTCTTTAGACTAATAATTTATGCCTTCCTTTAAACCAGGCACAACTTGCCAAAGAGGTTCTCTTGGCATCAGATGAATCACCCTTCCTTGCTGGGCACGGTAAGTTACGCTTGTAATTCCAGCATTTTGTGAGACAAAGGCTGAAGGATTGCTTGAATCCAGGAGTTCGAGACCAACCTGGGCAGTACAGTGAGATTTTATCTCTCTGAAAAATAAAAAATGAAAAAAAATTAGTGAGGCATAGAGGCACACACCTATAGTCCCAGCTACATGGGAGGCTGAGGTGGAAGAATTGCCTGAGCCCAGATCAAGGCTATGGTGAGCCATGATTGTACCACTGTATTCCAGGCTGCGCAATAGAGTGAGACCCAACTCAAAAGAAAAAAAAATTACCCTTCCTGTGTTCCACCAATGGGAAAATCCTATGATTTTTCTATAGAAGATAAATGTGGTAGTGGTAGTATGCTACCCAGATCAAGACACTCATTCCCTCCAAGATGTCAGCATGTTGGCTGCTGACTGCTTGCAGCTATGCCTGTCTCTGAGCATCACCTTTGGCTGTAGAAAGCTACTTCACCAAGATCATACCACTTCTCCGGAGGCAGCATGAATCTAATGACAGCTGCATGTTGGAGTAAAAGGCCTGAATCCATGTTTAGTTTGGGGAAAACTCTGAAAGATCATGTCATGAAGTTTTTTATGTGTCTCAGTTATCTATTACCACATAACAAACCACCTCAACGTTTAATGGCTTAAAACAACAACAATTGATTATTTATCATGATTGTGTGCATTGACAGGGCTCATCTGGGTGGTTCTTCTGTTCTACATGGTAGAACTGAGGTTACTCATGCAAATGCATTCAGTTGGGAGTTTGCTGGGAGCTAGAGCACTCAAGATTAATCATCTTGCATCCTCCACATTGCCTTCATTGTTCAGAAGTCTAATATGGGCTTCTTTACGTATCATAGCTGAATTCTGAGAAGTGTTTCAAGAGGACAAGCTCCACCATGCAGGCACTTATCAAGTCTCTACTTGTATTGTTCTTGCTAATGTCCCATTGGCCATTAATTTCATTAATATGAAATTATGAGGATATGAATAGCAGAAAACATGGTTTGCTGGGGGCTACCAATGTAACAACCTAACACTGTCTGCCTGCCCTCTGACTCCTAATGATTCATATCCACTTGAAAAATAGTCACCTCTAAAAATAAAAACAGAACTGCCAAAGTGTCTTTCCATTATAACCTCAGACTCAGGCCTAAAGTTCAAGATTTCACCTTCAGATCCTGGAGGGGATGATGTTTTTCATACATGGTTCCTTAGATGCTGTTCCTAGGAGCCCCAGAGAATGTGAACTAAAAAGAACAGTTATCTCTTCTCCTCACACCCGAAAACTACTGGTAAGACAGAGACCAGAAAACTGCAATATTCTCTCACTCAAAAAGTCAAGAAGAAAGGGAGACACATAATACTCACCAGTCCATAGCTATTGTTTTTTATTTTATTTTATTTTATTTTATTGAGTTGGAGTCTCACTCTTTCACCCAGACTGGAATGCAGTGGCTGCTCCCTTCCGGCGATCCTTCTGCCTCAGCCTTCCAAGTAACTGGAACTACAGGCGGGCGCTATCACACCCGGCTAATTTTTTGATTTGTTGTAGAGATGAGATCTCACCAAGTTGCCCGGGCAGGTCTCGAACCCGCAGGCTCAGGCAATCCACTCACCTCAGGCACGGGATTACAGGCTGAGCCACTGAGCCTGGCTAGTTATTGTTTAAAAAAAAAAATCTTCATATACTAATTTAGTTGTATACCACAAATTTTGGTGTTTTATTTTTTATTTTATTCCATTAAAAATATTTCCTAATGTCATTTGTGATTTTTAAATTTGTCCTACAGGTCACTTAGAAGGGTACTGCTCAATTCCCATACATTTGAGGAATTTCTAGATATCTTATTGTTATTGATTACCACTTTTTTTTTTTTTTGAGTTGGAGTCTCACTTCATCGCCTAGGCTGCAGTGCAGTGGCACACTCAAGGCCATCCAAGGGTCAACCTGCTGGGCTCCGGCGATCCTTCCACCTTAGCCTTCCAAGTAGCCGCAACTATGGACATGCACTACCATACCTGCCTAATTTTTTATTTATTGTAGAGACGAGGTCTCACCAAGTTGCCCGGGCTGGACTCAAACCCATGACCTCAGGCAATCCACTCACCTTGGCCTCCCAAAGTGCTTGGATTACAGACTGAGCCACCAAGCCCAGTCGATTACCACTTTAATACCTCCATAACTGATTACTAAATTAATACCTCAGATAATGAACTGTATGTTTTCAAGCCCTTGAAATTTCTTAAGGTTTATTAAGATGGCCCAGAATATGGTCAAACTTGGTGACTGCTCTATATGCTTTCTTATACAGTCTGACAATCTCTTTTACATAAAACTATTTAGGTCATCATTATTAGATAACTATTAATAAGGTCTGCCATCTTGGTTTGATTTTCTATTTGTCCTGTATCTGTTTTTTTTTTTTATTGTTTGTCTTTCCTTCTCTTATTCTGGGTGAATTGAATACTATTAGCATGCTATTTATTTCATTTATTAACTTTTAGCTCAGACTCTTGATGTTGTTTCTAGTGTTTTTTTCCAGAAACTAAAACATGCATCATTAACTTGTTTGTGCTATTGCACTCAAGCCTGCTTGACAACATATCCCCTCTGTACCCCCTCATATCACCTCCCACCTGTGAACTGTCATCCCTCACCCACACCATTTTTCCAGTCCCCAAATCTGTTCATGCAGGCATTCACCTATCAGGTACACACTCAGTGAATACCAGGAAAATGCAGGAAAAGGGTACACCAGATGTCAAGCCAGGTGTAAATAGAAAAGGAGTTGACTCCTTCCACTGCCAGAAGTAACATGGCAATTTAATCATTAACTATTAACTGTAAGATCAACATGAGATGACACTGTTACTATATAAAGTAGAGTGAGTTGTTATAAGTACAAAGTGAGACACTCTCTTTAATTATCTTACCAGCTGTGTGAATCAGATAGACCTAAATGTGGACAAGTCAGGCTAGTGTACAAAAAGATTACCCAGGTCCAGCTGCAGTCATTGAACTAAAAAAGCCAGAAAGACCACAAGTAACGTGAGATGAATTTTCCACACTGGTGCATTTGAGGATGATTTCAGAGCATCTTGAAATAATAAGACCAGTCTGTAGGTGTAAGTTTGTGCACAGAAGTGTTTTTTATAATCACATAAAAGTTCATTATATTAGGGCATTGATTAGATAAATTATAGCTATTCATATGCATAATAGTATTCAGCTTTTTGAAATAATGGTGTTAGTCTACAGCTGTTGATATGGGAAGATATCCAAAATATACGTCCAGTGAAAAAAGCAGGCAACAGAACACTATATATTATGGGATTCCACTTGTATAAATGTATTATGGGTGGTGAGGTCATATTATGAGGCATGGAGTAGGGATTGCATTTAGTTTTGAACTCTGCTATAGTCCAGGACACTACCTAGTGATTAACATAGAGTAAGTCATCAATAATTATTTGTTGGCTGAATAAACTCTTCATTGGAAATCTGGAATGCTAGTCTCCCTAGTTACTAATCATAGGAAGATGGGTGATAATTTTTTTCCTTTTTATTGTTTTTCTTTTATTTTTTTTCTATAAGAAATATGCTGAAAAAGGCTGGGCGCGATGGCCCATGCCTGTAATCCCAACACTTTGGGAGGCCCAGATGAGAGGATTGCCTGAGGCCACACATTTGAGACCAGCCTGGGCAACTTGGCAAGACCTCATCGCTACAATAAATCAAAAAATTAGCTGGGCATGGTGGCGTGTGCCTGTAGTTCCAGCTACTTGGAAGGCCGAGGCGGAAGGATCGCCTGAGCCCAACAGGTTGAGGCTGCAGTGGCTGTGAGCTAGCCACTGAACTCCAGCCTGGGCAACAGAGTGAGTCCAACTCAAAAACAAAAAACAAAAAACAAAAAATATGCTGAAAAGAGGATTGTGATGGCTGCCCTCAGACTTACACCACAATGAACAGATAAGTTCTGTTGTGTCTGTTGGTGACTGATGCAGTCAGGGAAGATAACGAAGATTCTACCAAGAGTCATGGACTGCGGACATGTCATCTCAAATTTGCCTCTAGGATAAACCCAGTGACTTTCTGATGTTGATCTCTCTCAGATTCGTGGCCAAAGAGGAAAAAAAATGCTATAAAACTCAAAACTCTAACATGATGAATTTCTGAATAGATTGCTGAATCACATTTCACTATCCAAAGAACAAAGATAAGTTCATAATTATGTGTCAAGTATCAAGTATACACCAGACAGAAGTAAAATAACTTTGAAAAGATACAAGTGGAAGAAAATTCTTTCTACCACGGTAATCACAGGAGTGATGACAAATTGACCATTCTCAAAGACTGAAATGGAAACCTAAAACCTAATAAAATCTCTGAGCTTCCCATGTTAGAGAATCACACTGAGTTTAGTATAACAGTCCAAGTGGCCCTGATTAAAAAATAAAGAAAAAATATTTAAACTTGCTCACAAAATACTTTTTTAAAAAGTCTTGGAGGACATTAGGAAGAGGTAAAATTAGGTTCAGAGAAATAAAACGAATCCGGGGATATGATTAATCTACAACACGTTTGCCATGAAATTCCTTTACACTTGCTAGATGAGGGTACAATTTGACTCTGAGTTTCCTATCAGCTCATGCAAACAAGAAAGAAACAAGAATAACTGTATTACATGTCCATTAAATACAAACAAATCAGACGCTCAGAAGACAGTTCAAGAATAGAAAGGAATTTCTTCCATGTGTTTCCATCCTAAGGGCCTGTACCATAGAGTAAACAAGGCCCTAAAAACATCCTTACAGTAAATAAAACAGTGAATACCATGAGGTTGATATTGATGGATTCCCTTATTTAAGTCAATACATGACCCATGTGGGTGTAAATAAAGCAATTCTACTTGGGGCAAGGGGAGCATGTGGTTGTCCAAGATGCAGTGCTCAAGCCCAAAATGAATGCTAATGAGGACTGGAGCACTCATGAATGAATAAATGTGTGACACATGTGATACCATGATACAATAAGACATATATATATATATATATATATATATATATATATATAGTCATCATCTCAGGTTTCTGGCACAGAGTTCCTAAAACTCTTGGAATTTCTGAGTCACTGGGGTGAGAGGAGCATTTTCTGTTACTCATAATACGCCCCCTTCAACCATACCTGAGTTGATATTGATGAAGTGACTTGGAGGATGGGGACTGGTTGCCAGAGGAAATAATCATGTGATTAGAGAGCTGGAATGTTCTGCTCCCACACCTCCCACTCATCTACCCCCACCTGCCCTCGTCTCCCACCTCCAGTGAGTAGAGGAGGGCTGGAGATCGAGTTTATCACTAATGACCAATGATTTAATCAATCATGTCTACATAACAGAACCTTCATAAAACCCCAAAAAAAGAGGTTTGGAGAGCTTTTGGTTCCGTGGATGTACCCATTCTGGGAGAGTGCTGCACCCCAACTTCATGGGGACGGAAACTCCTATGCTCAGGACTCTTCAGGACTTCGCCCTATGTACCTCTTCATCTGGCTGTTCATCTGTGTCCTTTATTATACTCCATATAATAAACAGTAAACATAAATCAAGTGTTTCCCTCAGCATTGTGAGCTCTGAGAGCAAATTATAAAATCTGAGGAGGGGCTCATGGGCATCCCCAGATTGTAACCAAATCAGACAGAATCATGGGTAACCTGGGGATCCACTCCTTGAAACTGGCATCTGAAGGTGGGGGGGAGGGGGGGAGGGCACCCAAGAAGGGCAGTTTTATGGGACTGAACCCTTAACCTGAAAGTCTGGTGCTAACTCTGGTTTTGTAGTGCCAGAATCAAATTCTGCAGAGAACTGGAGAATGTCATGGTGTAGAACAACCACACATGTGGTGCCAACAGTATTGTGAGGAGAGAATGTGGTTTTTCCTTTTACCACCATTAAGACAAGTCTTCCTAATGTTTTTTTCAACCAAATGTTTGAACTGGTTGTGGCTTGGCTCTAACAAGGATCCAGAATATTCCATGTTGCTGGCTAAGTGCAAATCCCAGTGTTTGAATAGGCAACTGAGCAGGGTTAATCACCTCTTCTGAAAGTCAAAGAGCCTGAACAGAGGCCACCAGAACTCCCCAGAGAGGGAGGACAAGCAGGATCCGGGCAGGCCATTTCAGGTTCTCTCTCACACACAAATGATTGAGGCCTCAAATTCTTGTGCCAGTGCTCCTGACCTTTTCAGGTCCAAGGACCATTTTAATGCCCTCCCCACCCCATGTATTATAATAATAATTGTGCCATTGATATTGGTTGATTGAAAGATATACAAAATGACAGACTCCTTTTGTAAAATTACATGTGTAATAAGTGTTCATTGTAGAACTCCAACAATACAGATAAGTGAAAAGTGGAATTAAACACTACCAGCACTTTGGTTGCCTGGTTCCCAGATAGATATTGTTCTACTGGGGTGAGGAGCCCAAAGCTCTATGTACTTCTCTCTATGGAAGTCCAAGGGGTACCAAATATTCTGTCTCCCAGTTTCCTTATAACTAATACATGGCCATGTGACTTAAGCTTAACCAATTAGATACTCCTGCCAAGGACTTTGAATTACAAAGTGATGATTCAAAGGCCCTGTGGTCAACCAGAGATTGTTCACAATGGCTACAGCAAAGTCAAGCGTCCAATGGTGTTATTTTGAGGGTCCAGCAGTAATGATGCCAGGACCAGAATCCCAAGCAGACTGTTGTTGGTCTCCCTGATTTCAGCAAAAGATCCCAGAGTAGCATCTCTGATATGTCTCTTGAATTAAATGAAGGTGGGGTCCCCCAAGAAGAGACCATGTAATAACATCAAAAATACATTATTTCTGTCTCACCCCTGCCTTTTCCAAAGGGAGTTTGACCATGGATCAGGGAAACTGCAGGGAACCTGCAGGGAAAGGGATGAAGCAAACCTTTCAGGGGGTTTTGGACACCAGCTCTGAACTAACACAGATCCCTGGGGAACCAGAACACTAATGAGATAGGTGATAAATTTGATTGGATTCCTGCTTGTGGTAGGACTGGAGATAAGAGCGCTTTTTTTTTTTTTTTTTAATTTTTAATTGTAAAGGTGTGGGGTACAATTCAGGGTTAGGTATACAAAGGTTCATTATGTAGATACCCTTGTTGATGAAGTGTTCCCCCACTCCCCTGGCAGTTTCCCACCATTGCCAATCCCTTTCTTATGGTATTATGATAGTTGTTCAAGGTCCGCTTATGAGTGAGAACATGTGATACTTTGTTCTTTGTTTCTGAGATAGATCACTCAGTATTATAGCCTCTAAATCCATCCAAGTTGCTGAGAAGTTTGTAATTTTGTTCTGCTTTATAGCTATGTAATATTCCATCATGTATAGGACTAGAGGAATCTTGAACCCATCACTTCTCCAGTGCCTGGGTGTAGAATTGGAATAAATACACTAAGCTACGGGAAGAATCCCCACATTGGCTCTGTGACCCCAAATGTAAGGGCTATTAGGACAGGAAGGGCAAGAGGGAAGTCCTTACAGCCCCCACTCCCCCAACAAAGTAGCAAATATAAAGGAAAACTGCACCCCTGGTCTGAACACAAGTTTTAGGGTCACTGTGAACAAGTCAAAAGATGTACGTGTGTTCATGTGTATGTGTGCATGGAGAGGGTGTATGGCTCCTCTCACAGTCCTGTGTAACTCTCCCATCTTCTGGCCAGTGTAAAAGGGCTGGACATGGAGAAAGTGGACACATTGTCCCCATCTTGCTTGTGGGCTCTGAGCTAACCAGTCCTTGGCCATCTCACTGTCCTGCAGGGCATCATGCTGGTTCACTGCATTGATGACATCATGCCTAGGACGTGGTGAGGTGCCTATAATGCTACAGGAGTTGCTTACATTCTCCAGTAGCCCCCTGATGGCTTCCAGTAGGAAGGGAGTGAACGCGTAGGTTAATGATTCAGTGTTTTATACAAATAGATTAGACACGGGCTATGCTCTTAAAAACAGCAATTTCAAACATTTCTAAGATTTTCATTTTTTCTTTCTTTCTTTCTTTCTTTCTTTTTTTTTAGTTGGAGTCTCACTCTGTCACCCAGGCTGGAGGGCAGTGGCACGCTCCTGGCCACTGCAGCCTTGATCTGCTGGGCTCCTGCGATCCTCCCACCTCAGCCTTCCAAGTAGCTGAAACTACAGGTGTGCGTTACCACGTCTGGCTAATTTTCTTTCTTTTCTACTTTATTTAATATATTTGCTAATCAAAGTATGCAATAATACACACAGATTTTTTTTTAAAGGCAAGTAGGACAGCTTTTGCAATAAAAACCAAGTCTTCTGATTCTCCTTCCAACTCTGAGCCCACTCCAGAAAGGCAACCACTTTTTAATGTATATGTTTATTATGTTAAGAGAAATACACAAATCATAAGTGACCAGCTCAGTAAATTCTTACAAAGTGAACACACCTATGTAAACAACACATACTTTTAACAATTCTGGTTTGGATTCTTTGGGTGGTTTCTTCCATATAGCAAAGTAAGATCCTTCTGCATCATTTCAACTTGAATAAATCTATTTTTGAATACAGAATTCATTCCTGTGGAAAAAATTCAAAAGAAACAAATGGTTACATAGTATTAAATGTCCCTTCTTCACTGAAATCCAACCTCCCAGTTCCTGGGGACTTCTCAGAAGCTATCATATAACCAATATCTTAGGTTTCCTTCTAGAGGCAATCTATTATTCAAGCTATTTTTTAATTTTTTTTATTTTTGAGTTGGAGTCTCACTCTGTTGCTCAAACTGGAGTGCAGTGGCATGCTCATGGTCACTGCAGCCTCGACCTGCTGGCTCTGACGATCCTTTCCCCTCAGGCTTCCAAGTAGCTGGAACTACGGGTGTGCCACCACCATGCCCAGCTAATTTTTTGATTTGTTGTAGAGATGAGGTGTTGCCAAGTTGCCCAGGCTGTTCTCGAACCCACAGGCTCAGGCAATCTACTCGCCTCGGCCTCCCAAAGTGCTGGGATTACAGGCTGAGCCACCAAGCCCGGCCTATTCGAACTATTTTAAATATTTTTACCTGTTTAACAATTTATGTCCTATTGGGTGACACAGTTTGAAAGGCAAAATTAATCTCAATGCAGTGAAAATTGACAGTACCAAAGAAGTAAGGAGTTCATGAGCTTTCCCATATATTGTCAACAATTCATAAAAAGATATTGATCATCTTGGTTTTTCTGTCATGGTGGCAAGATGGCTGCCTTAGCTCCAGATATCAAGTCTTCACACAACATTGTTCTAAGCAAGGAAGATGATGGGCCAAAAAGGACCTTTCAACTTCTCTTGTCAGGAAAACCTTTCTCAGAAGTCTCTCCAAGGGGCTTCCTCTTGTCTTGAATTGTCTAGAACTGAGCTACATGCCCATCCCAAGGCCAAGAGCACTGGCAAAGAAAAGCAGGAGTGTCAGGGCTGGCTTTGTCTACTCATGATTCAACCCCCGAGGGTGAATCTATTGCTTCCATAACAAAATCAGTGCTTAGTAAGCATAAAGTGACCAGTGAGAAGAAAACCAACAGGGTCTGTCACAGCCAGTACCCCAGTCTGACTTTTTCACTATCTAAAGCTGAAAACCAATCTGAACTATGTTGTCAATCGGGCTATGAAAATCATCCTTGGAAGAGAACGAAAATAACATACCTCCTAGACCTGTGGCCATTTAAATTTAAATTACTCAAGTAAATAAAACTTTAAATTCAGTTCCTCAGTCACACCAGCCACACTTCAAATAGTCCATAGCCTCTAGTGGCTACTATTGGAAAGTACAGATGTAGAACATTTTTTTTTTTTTTTTTGAGTTGGAGTCTCACTCTGTCTCCCAGACTGGAGTGCAGTGGACGCTCCCGGCCACCGCAGCCTCGACCTGCTGGGCTCCGGCGATCCTTCCGCCTCAGCCTTCCAAGTAGCTGGAACTACAGGCGCGCGCTACCACGCCCGACTGATTTTTTGATTTATTGTAGAGATGAGGTCTCGCCAAGTTGCCCAGGCGGGTCTCGAACCCGCGGGCTCAGGCTATCCACTCACCTTAGCCTCCCAAAGGTGCGGGATTACAGGCTGAGCCACTGAGCCCGGCTAGAACATTCTTCATTGCAGAAAGTTCCGTTGGTGGGCACTGCCTGTCCAGCTACCACTGTCAGTGATAAGAGGCTTCTCTAAAGTGGTAAGGTGAGGGTTTCACTGTTCCCTCAACACTAAGCCACGCTGATGTCATCAGCAACACTGCCATCATCTTCATCCAGTGGAACCTGAGATTTGCAAACTGAGCAGCCTCCAATCAGTGATCATGAAAGCCTTCTGGGCCTGCAGAGTTACATCAGACTCAAAGATCCGGCTCAAAAGGAACCCATGACTGAATCCTTGACCCACCCCTCTGGGCAGGAGAGGTGCTGACCAGGAGCTGTCCTGAGCACCTGGGGTTATCATAAGATCAATATTTAATGGTCATCTTGTCATACATTGGGCACCTTGCAAAGGATGGCCATGAGGTTACCCATTGCCCATTCCTCAAATACATACACATTTCCTATTTCTCATCAGGCAGGGAATGAGGGGCTATAGACAGTACATGAAATGAAACTAGAATGTACAGGAACAGGGCATCTGTGGTGAGCACTGAGCTTCATGTCCACCCCATGGACACAGCTCACATTGCATTTGATAGTCTATAAAGAGGTGGCTGCTATGAACTTTGGGTGAGAAATGTGGTTGTCTCCTGAGATAATTGCCCTTTGATTCACTCTAACCTCAAGGGAACTGATAGTTAATGGTGCCAGCTTGAGTAAGGTTGGTACACTCCTGTCCTGGGGGACAGAAAAGTCAAACAGGGCCCCCATTCAACTCACTGACCATGACCGCTTCCTGGAGAGTTTTGTCCAGCACTATTCTCCTGGAAGGGGACCGTGGATGACTTGTGCTCAAGTTCTGATGTGATCTGGAGATTCAAGCTGAGTGGCTTTGAAGTCACTACATGTCCTTGCTCCACAGGTCAGCTGCTGCTCTCTCCGCCCCTACCACAGATGCTGATAGATTCCTATGATTTCACCCTGTGGCTGTGGACTCCAGGGCTACAGGTGCAGACACCTTCTTCCTGGTTATGTGCTGGGTCCCTGCTGACATAGGATTCCCTCCAATACAATTATTTCATCCAGTGTAGGTGAATCCTGGAATGGGCCTGCCTCTTGGCACCACTGACTAGTCCTGGGTCCAGCAGGGGCACAATAGAGGCTGAAGCCATATCTGCCTCACAGTACTTTCTCCAGCCTTCTTACCAAACCTTTACCAGACCCCTAAAGTTCAGGTAAAACTGAGATGCTTGGCACCCTGTGAATACCAGCTAGCACAGAGACTTGCATTCCTGGTGGCCTGATGGGAACCAGCGCGAGCCAGGTAGAATGAACAGGCTGCTCCACCACGTGACTCACGGTTCCTTGTCAGACACAGTTCCACCGCCTCTTCTCACCTCAGCCTTGCTCCCTTAATTCCCTTTCCCTCTATCATGTTCCTCACATTAGAGATCTTCCTCCCTCTACCTGGCTCCAAAGTAAATGTCTTAGGGGAGAAAAAGAAAAGGAGAGGAGAGAAGAGCAGAAGGAAGTAAAGAAAGAAAATAAAGTCAAAGGTGGAAAGAGAGGAAAGAAGGAGGAAGGAAAGGAAAATAGGACAAAAGAGAGGGAGCAAAGACAAGACTAAGGTCCCTCCTTGTTTTCCAAACCAGTGCTTTCTTGTCCCTCGTGATTCTCACCGAGCTTTGCCTGAATGTACATGAGGAGGCAAATTGTCTCAGGAATCCTAGTTTCTCTTTACATCGCCATTGAAAGCCTGGGAAATAAGAAGCAGCCATTCGTTTTATGATGTTTTCTAGGGCGTGGAGGAAGAAATATTCTTGGCACCTTGCCTTTTTTTTAAAAAAGGTCTTTGCCGTTTCCTGTTAATTTAATACCAGAACCTTTGTATGTAAATAACACAGAAAGATAAACTTCACTGGCCCTGGACTCCAACCTTTGTTTAACATTCTGCCACCTTCTCAATCAACCAACCCCCATGTCACCCCTGGACAGTTTAAAAATTGTTACCTGGAGATATAGAACCAGAGGCAGAGCATGTTGGTTTTAGACAAACCTTATAAGAAAGTGCTAAAAATACCAGCACATCTGATAGTTCTTCTCCAGTCTGCTGCTATGTCATGCTTTCTTCCTCAAAGGCGACCTAGATGAGGTCAGTTCCCTTTCCAGTCCCTCACACCTTATGCCCACTCAGGCATGGCCCTGCACCATTATTTAGACAAGGGGTTGAATCCCTCCGGCTATTGTTGAGCATTTCTGAGTTTCTCTTCTTGAGGTAGTGCTTCCTCTAATGGTGTCTTCCAAAAGGGGTTATATGTGATATGCCTCCTGATTCTTTATGTACCTTATAATTTAACTAGAAGTTCAAACCTAGGCTCAAAGTTCTTTTTCTCTGATACTTAAAAACTGTTTCCATTTTTTTCTTAAATGCAGAGTTGCGGCTAAGAAATCTGAAGTCAACCTGATTTTTGTTTCTTCCTCAGTCCTTCTACTCTCCGGCTGCTTAAAATACACAGGTGATGGTTGGCGCTTTTACATGGGTTATGAAAATGTGAGGAGGGGATAGTGAGTTCTCAAAGATCTAGAGAATCAAAGACTGTCCACCTTCAAGTTTCCACAAGAAAGGAAAAGAAACTTTCATTGTGTTTATGCCAGTTATTAATGGAGCCTGTGTTATTAGCAGCTGAAATGAATCTTAATTCATGTTTCCATTAAATCTGCTTTCCAGAAGTCCAATGCTTTTTCCCAGGAGCTTATGTTTTCCCGGATATCAGTTACCTTGACTGGCAATGGGTACACCTGGAAGAAACTAAAGCCTAGATTCTTGTATCCTTCCTGGGGAGTTCAAGGAATGGGAGTGGGGGTGGGAACTGCCTCTGGCACCGCAGTGTGAATGTGGCCACTTCCCACGTGCCATCCCCACACACCTGCCCCTCTCATGGAACTCCCAGGCATTCTCTCCAGCCACTGCTCTTTTCATGAGCTAGATCTTGTGGTCAGGATCCCTGACCCATGAAGTAGGGAGAAGGAACCACCAGGTCTGATTGTTCTGTGCTGCTAACCCAGCTTGATAGCCATTTCTGGCTAGCAGGGCTGTTTTCTGCTCCCAGCACTATGGCAGTGATTGGGGGGGTGGGAGGGATGGGGGTAAGCAATGATCTATGAAGGCCAATGTGGGCAAAGAAAAGGGCTCAAGTATAAGGTGTTAACTCTGCTTATCACCCTTCAATGGCATGGAGGTGGAGGAGGAGCGAGGGCTTCTCTTGGTTTTGCATTTGTTTCTCAAAGTCCTCATCAACCTCCCCTTGCTTCTGTGGCAACTTTAAGGTTGTGTCCATGGAAGGGGCCAGCACCTCCAGATATCACCATTTTGTCAGCCCTAAAGGATTTTTTTCATAGCTTCAGATCACTACCTGGAGCTCTTATTTATGTATTTACTTGTTTTTTGTCTCCCTCCCCTAATTCCCACTAGGGCGTCAGCTCCATGGAGGTAGGAACTTGCCTGTTCATAGTGGTCTCCTCAGCACCGTGCACAGTGCGTGCTAGAGGTACTCAATAAATACGGACTTAATGAGTGAATCGCTGAACTGGTGCTGGAACCCAACCCTGGTTCCAGCCCAGGGTTTCTTGCTCCAAATCTGGGGCTCTTCGCACTCCAGTCCCAGATCGCCACTCTGGGCATTGAGGCATCCTTCCAAGGGAATCCTAAAGGTGGTACACTGAGGCAAAAGTCCCATTAATCAGGACCCCAAAGGAGATGTGGGGTCCTTCCTCCAAACGCTGGCCCAAACAACTGCTGGACGATTAGGCTTAGGTAAGGGCTGTATCTTGTACACTTTGCACCTCCACTGCTGTCACCCAGCAGATGCTAAAGAAAGTTTTTAGGGACACACAAAACTCTCCTGGGGGAGATGTTTTAGCATAACTATAGGGGAAAGGAAGAAGGAGTAACCAGAACAGAGGAGTGGGGCTTATAAGGTGAAGGAGAGGGCTGAGTATTAACATCTTGATTCAAAAAGGCTTTTGCTCTAGGACTGTGTGATAGATGGAGAAGTAAAGAGCCTTGACACGGGCTGACCAAGGAGCCACACACAGCTCTTTACATTTCAATAAAATCAAATGAAGTGTCAAATTCAGCTCTTCAGTTGCACTAGTCAAATTTCAGGAGCTCAGTAATAAGCACAGGTGACTCACGCCTACAGTGTTGGACAGTGCAGACAATATAAAACATTTCCATCATCACAGAATGTTCTGTTGGACAAGGCTGACCTAGACCCTTAGAAGGACAGGAAATGTACTCCTGCTTCTGACCTGGCTGCAGCCCACACGCAGGTGAGAGCCCCATGGTGTCCTACATCTGTCCCCGTAGACATTCTGCTTCACAGAAGCAACATTGTCTATCTTCTTGGTTTGCACCACCAGTGCCTACGGCGGTGCGTGAAGTCCTTGTGGAAATACTGGGCTCTTGACCAGTTTTTGCTAAATGTTGAAGGCCCAAAAGGAAAGTTGGGTGACAGAAGTAACACTGCTTCCCCTCCCTACCCCCTTCTTTGTGCGTGTTACATACAACCTTATACCTGCTGCCCAGAAAATCGGAGAGGAAGGGTTTAATATTGCAAAGCAGCTGAGTGAGGAAGACCGGAGATATTTCTCAAATCTGCCTCCCAGAGAATTCAGAGGCTAGGGGTTTTTTTTTGTTTTGTTTTGTTTTGTTTGTCTTTTGTTTGTTTGTTTGGAGTCGGAATCTCTGTGTTCAGGCTGGAGTGCAGTGGCGCACTCATGGCCGTGGCAGCCTCCACCTGCTGGGCTCAGGTGATCCTTCCACCTCAGTTTTCCAAGTAGCTGGAACTACAGGTGCGGGCCATACCCAGCTAATTTTTTTTTTTTAATTGTAGAGGTGAGGTCTCACCAAGTTGCCCAGGTTGGAGGCTAGGGTTTTTAAAGGGAATTTGGGACCAGGGGCTAGGGACTGTGGATTGGTTGGAGATAATGTCATGGGGAGTGTGGAAACCATCTTCATGTGGCAGAGCCGGTTTCTGGGAGGGGGCATCACAGGACCGAACGGTGTAGCCAGCTTTTTGGTATGTGTTCTGGGTCTGAGTGAGGCCTGGGGTCCATCAGAGTACAAAGTCTGAAAAACAGCTCAAACGCCTTTCTGAGGTTTCACGAGAGAGGCTATCTATAGAGCAAGTTCCATGACCATAGGTGCAGACCCTGGGCAGTGAGCTATTATAGAGGTAAGCAGGAGATGAGGTCCCCAGAGATTAGAGATGCTGCTCCTTCAGTCGATCAAACTTCCGGATGCCATCTGGGAGATCTGTGAAGTTTCAAGCTCATTGTTTAAGGAAAAGTAAGTTTATCCGCCTCAGGCAGCTTTCCTCTCCCCAGGGGTCAGGACAAGAACATAATCAATCGCTCTTTATTGAATCGAAAGCAAACAGATTTGTTAACCTCTAATAATAGCTGCAACTTTGCAGGGCTCAAGTCTCTTCCATAGTTTTTACACCGTGGCCCTATATTAAAGTTATATAGGCGGTTTCACACCTCCCTGCCCCTCACTTCAAAGCTCCAAACCATACCGGACTCTGCTCCATGCTCCGGGTCTCAAAACGATCTTATCTAGTAGGGGTATATCTGTTCACAAGATAGCTCTCGGTCTTCCCCAACCCTCGGCTGCCCAGCGCTTGCACCCAGTGGGTGTTCAGTTTGTATTTATTGGGGCCGGGCGCGGAGGCTCACGCCTGTAATCCCAGCACTTTGGGAAGATCGCTTGAGCCCGGCCTAGGCAACATAGGGAGATCTTGACTTCAAAAATAAATAAATAAATAAATAAATAGCCCGGCGTGGTGGCACGCACTTGTAGTTCCAGCCTGAGCCCAATAGGTCGAACCTGCGGTCAGCCGTGACAGTGCCACTGCACCCCAGCATGAGCGACTGAGTGAGAATACGACTCAAAAAAAAAAATACGTATTTGTTGGATGGATGGCTGGCTGGCTGGATTAGTGGACAGATGGATGGATGGATGGATGGATGACGCTCAGTTTCCCCGCATCTGCATCGGGACTGCGGGAGGAGCCACCCTTAAAGGGCTGGGGAGAAAGCCCCCTCCCCCCGCCCCGCCCGGCGGGCTCGAGGAGGGTGCGCCGAGAGCCTTGGCCCGTGGGCGCAGGGGTCCGGCGGGGCTCGGCCCTCGGGGGCGTGTCCTCCGGCCGGGGCGCCGCCACCCCAAGAGACTGGCAGCGGGTGCTCCGGGACCGCTGGCCGCAGAGGGCAGGCGGCAGCCAGCATGGAGCACGAGCTGGAGGCGCTGGCGGCCCGGCCGGCGCACCCAGCCGATCCGCCCTTCCAGGCGCTGGTGGAGGCGGCGGGGGGCCGGGGGCAGGTGCTGCTGGTGGGCGAGTTGTGGGAGCGCGAGCAGAGCCGCGCGCTGCTGCGGGACTTCGCCCGGGCCGTGTTCCCCCCCGAGCCAGCCGCGGGCAAGCCGGGCGGGGCGGCGGAGGGCGCGGGGCCCGGGGCGGCGCGCGGGGCGCAGGGAGCGCGGGCGCGCGCCATCCGCTCGCCGCTGGTCTTCGTGCTGTGCCGCGCGTCGTCGCTGGCCGCCCGGGAGCCGCGGCGCCGCCTGCGGGAGATACTGCGGGACGTGCGCGGCCGGCGGCGGGCCGGCGCGGCGCTGGTCGGGGTGCTGGTGGCGGAGGCCGGGCCCGAGGACGCGGTGGCGCTGGGGCTGCGGCTGCTGGAGGCGCTGCTGCGCGCCGCGTTCGGCCGCCAGGTGGGGGGCCCGGTGCAGGCCGCCGCCTACTGCCCCGGCCGCCCGGCCTCCAGCCTCGCCGTCCAGGCGGCCGCCTGCAGGGCCTTGCAAGCCGCCGGGCCGGGGCGACCAGGTGAGACTGCGCGGGGCCTGGCAGGGTGTGGGCGGGCGGCGGCTGGGGGAAGCCCCCAAGTTGGAGCCCCTTTAGGCCAGCCCTCTCGTGGAGCCCCGAGGGAAACTGAGGCCCAGAGCGGGGAGATGCCTATAACCGACCTCTCAGCTCTCGGAGAGCGGGCCCTGGGCGAGGGGTCCCTGGAGGATCCGGAGTGCATGGGAGATGCCAAGGGGTCCTAGGGAGAGCAGAAACAGCGGGAGTGGGGAGATAGAAGGGTATGACTTAGATGGGCAAAGATCTACGAGTTGGGGGCAGGGAAGGGAGAAGAGGGATGGGGGGAGGAAATGGGAAAGCCTTGGGATGCGAAAGTTTCGGGGGACAGGGTGGCGGGTGGGGACTAGGGGGATTGGCGGTGCCAGGAGCTGGATTCTAGGACGCTGCGCAGCCAGGGGTGCGTCCGGAGCCCTAGCGGGAGCCCAGCGCGAGGGCGGCCCCTGGGGAGGAGCTGCCTGGACTTAGGAAAAAGGAAAGTAATAGGTGCCAGGGACTTGGCGGTGTGGGGGAGGTGCGAGGAACTGGGAGCACATTTTCTAGTCCTTCCTGGCCACCCACTCAGGTTGTGCACCCCCTGGCCTGTCTGTCTGCCTCTCCCAGGTATATACAGGCCACCTTTTCCCTCCATATCCTCCTAAAAAGTAGTGAGGGGCGTGAGGACCTTTTCCCAGCCCAGTGACTGCTGCCATCAGCAGAAGGATCAGAAACTCCTCCATTGGGGAACACAAGACTTTACCGGAACTCTCCAGTGTTCTAGGATTAAAATGTGAACATTAAGTATAGCTGGATCTGGGATAACTGGGAGATCTTTGCACTCCCCAGCTCCCAACTTTCTCTCCCCTGCCCTCTCCCTGCCCAGCTGGGAGCCCTCCAAGCTCTCCAGCCTCTTTCTCTTAAGGAATTAAGGAAGAGAGTGGCCGTGTTGTGCCTCCTGGGGTACTGGTGTGTTAGCCAGCAACTGGGAGATGCCAGACAAGCAGGCAGGGGAGTTGGGACGGGGGTAGGGAGTGGGAGACCCAGTACCTGTGATGCTACCAATGGCACAATTCACCTGTTAGCCTGGCCTGCCTGGGCAAGGGAGCCTGCCCTAATCTTCCTTCCTCAGGAAGCCCCCCTTCTTTTGTTGTTGTTGCTGAGACTGAAGCTGAATGTTAAACTCAAGGACCCAAAAGACAAGGAAGTGTCCTAAGCTGGATTGTTGTTCAGGTTATGGTGCCAGCCAACTTCCCCGACCTAGCCTAGGAGATGGGGGAGGGAATTCATACACATTTTCTACACTCTAATGAGCCTGTGCCTAGAAAATTCTCTTAGCTTTTAGTTTCTAAGCCTTCTCCCATTCTCATTTCAACTCCCCAGAGCTAAGCTTGCTCTGGCCTCCTAAGCTTTTGTACCCTTGCTGTTGCCTTGGCCTGAAAAGCCTTTTTTCTCCCCTCCTCTTCACCTGGCCAATCCCATCTTGCCATTCAGAACTGGACTTCCTCCTCCCGGAAGACTTCCCTGACCCTCCCTGCTCCAGATTGCAAGTTCCCTAGTGAAATCCCAGAACCCTTGGCCCTTTGCTCTCTAAGCTCTTACCACATGATTTTGTCCCTGTTCCCTTGTGAGTTTAGCCACCACTGTGTTTTGTTTCCTGACACCCCGCCTGGTATGCAGAACGAGTGAAGGAATCCTTGCTTCATTTTAGATAAACACTCACATGTCTGAAATTTTAACACTTTGCAAGGAACCATTCTCTACTATGCTAAACTCTTTCCTGCTTTTGTAAAAAACACCAAATAAATGTTCATTAATGACTAAAGTTCATGAGTGTAATTATAACTCATTGCCCACTGATTTATTTGCAGGGTTTGCAGTGGGTGGCACTATTATCCTTACACCAAATGGATTTGAGTCCCTATGGTTTTGCTAGTGGTTGCATCTGATTTCTTAAAGTTTTCCGATTTCTTTCCTCACTGCCTGAAGATAATTCTTATTCTTTTAGGTTGCTTGCCTTTGGTAATGAGCCTTTGTCCAGTTTATGGTACCTAATCAGCTGCCTTTGCGCTGAAGAACTAAGGATCCAGTCTTATTAAAATTGGGTGCAAATTGAGAGTAAATAAGCCCTGAGTAAAGATTACCAACTAGGATTTTCCTTGTTTTGACTGCCCAAAATCTTTTCTTAAAAAACTTAGTTCCTGGCCGGGTGCAGTGGCTCAAGCCTGTAATCCCAGCACTTTGGGAGGTGGAGGCGAGAGGATGGCCTGAGCTCAGGGGTTTGAGACCAGCCTGAGCAACATGGCGAGACCTTGTCTCTACAATAAATCAAAAATAGCTGGGCATGGTAGCACATGCGTGTAGTTCCAGCTACTTAGAAGGCTGAGGCAGAAGGATCATC
>CAUYQG010007934.1:0-55187 GCA_963574415.1 Tarsius wallacei | reverse complement strand
ATCGCTGGAGCTCAGTGGGTCAACGCTGGGGTGGCCATGAGCGTGCCACTGTACTCCAGCCTGGGCAACAGAGTGAGACCTTGTAAATAAATAAATAAATAAATAAATAAATAAATAAGCCAACAGGATGCAGGGCTGGTTCAACATTCACAAGACCATGAATGTAAAAAAATAAAAAAATAAAATAAAAAATAAATAAATAAATAAATAAGCCAGGCACGGTAGCACACACCTGTAGTTCCAGCTACTTGGAAGACTGAGGTGGAAGAATCGCTGGAGCTCAGTGGGTCAATGCTGGGGTGGCCATGAGCGTGCCACTGTACTCCAGCCTGGGCAACAGAGTGAGACTCTGATGCAAAAAAAAAAAAAAAAAAATAGGTGAGTAGGTAGTAAGGGAGAAGATGGGTATCACTCCCAACCCCCAACTCCAGGGGAGTTTTCCCACAAGGGCTGCGTTTGCTTCCTGGTTTAGTTTCTCCCAGACAGACCCATTGCAGTCCCAGCTTTGCTTGATTATCCCTGGTGCAGGTGACACTGTTCCCTTCTCTGTCCCTCCAGCCTGTGGGGTGGTGCCTTGCTGCTCCCCTTTCTGTATTCCTGGTTTGTATGTTTGGGGTCCTGGCAAGCCTGAGGAGGAAAGATAGTGCTTCCTAAGGGTGGGGTGCAGATGTCTTAGGGAAGATGCTGCAAAGGTGGATGGGCGTGTGCTCAGAGGGGTAGCAGGTGGGCCAGGGAGAAGATGAGACACTGTGTTTGCAGCCAAGCCTGGTCCTCCATCCCACGAGGAGCTCCAGGATGGCCCTTCAGTGCATCCTGAGTCGAAGCAAGGGGCTGAGTGTTGGCACCCCAGTCCTTGAAGTTAGGTTCTGGCTGCCCCACCCCCACCTCCCAAGGAGTGGCCAACCTTGGACAAGGCAGCTCTCTTCAGGCAGGGCCATTCTTGGGTAGGACAGGCGGTGAGCTGTCATCCTGAGGGGAACCCAGGCAGAGGCTGCAGGGTCCACACAGCCTCAAAGCCCAGTTCTGTTTACTAGCAGTGTAACCTTGACCCACTTCTTTATCCTTGCTCGGCATGCAGCTCAGTTTCCCCATCTGCAAGTAGGGACGCTGTGAGGCTTAAATGAAACATGTTCCTATAGGGTAGAGAAAGTCCGCCCTGCAGCTGGCTTCCCTCCCGGGAGCTGCTGCCATTCTGCTGGGTGGGGATACAGGACTCAGCCACATGTACAAGGGGACGGGCAGTTTGTGATAAAGGGTCACATGCCCGGGTGCAGCCTTCTCTCCCATTTCCTGCTCCCAGGGTAGGTGGATCTTGCTCTCCTTGCTGGCTTCTCCAGCTCTGGGGACAGAACTGAACCAAGGAAACACTGAACCAAGGTCCTCCATATTCCTCAAATGATGGGCCCATGCAAAGGGCAGGGGAACGAGAGCCTTTGGATCCCCAGTTCCAAGCCTGAGTGACGCCATCCAGCCCAGAGCCTGCCCGAAGCAGTGGGTCGGCTCTGAGCTCTTTGCCTTTATCCTCTGTGAGTGCTGAACCCTCAAGAACTCCACAGGAAGGTACCCGCCACATGGGGTACCACTTGCCATAAAAATAAACCAAGTGTTGCCAGGAAGGATACTCCTGGGGCCCCTAAATCTCACCTGCACTCCCAATAGTAGAAGGGATGGGAAGATAGAAATAGGAAGCAGTCGGGGTGGGGGCAGGGTACAGCCACACCCTAGACTGCTTTCATGGGCCCCTGGGACATAGGGGGACTTGATGTATTTAGAAAAGTTTCCCCCTTTGGACAGACATAGTCCCACAAGTGCTCAGCTTAGCAAACAGATAGTACCTTTTGCAAACTAGAAAAAGTCCCGGCCCTCCCCACTGGCTGAGATGCCGCACACAACCTGCGTGAAGGCTCCCACACCCACCGGCTCCTAGCACTGCCAGCTTTTTCAGCACACACCACATGGAAGGTGTGGCCTGGGCTCTGCACATTCCACATGGTTGGTGGGCCAGCCCCTGGGTCGACCCAGTTCTAGCACACAGAGTCCTCTCCTCACTCCAAACACTTCTCCCGCCTTAGAGCCTACATGTTGCTTTCTGCAATGACCCTCATGGAATCCCGGATGGGCCAGGGGCCCGGAGAGATCACTAAGCACTGTGAGAGGCAGGATGATGGAGCCTGTCCTCTCAGGGACAAACTTCCAGACACAGGAAGCCCCACCCCGCGGCCTTTGCTCCCTGGGCGCCTTTGCCCCCTGTGTGTGTCCAGCCAGTCTCCACTGCCGTGCTCAGAGGCCACACCTGTTAACTCAACTTCCACAGACATGGACAACAGCAGCCTGCCCGTGAGATGTGTCATTGGCGGAGTGGCATGGGTGGAGCAGAGGCCAGGAGCTGGCAACCTCCGGCTGCATTTAATTGGATTTGTTCTCTCCACTCTGTGTGCATCTTCATGGCTTTTCTTGAAAAAATAGATATAGCCACAACAGGCTTGCATTCCTTCCTGGCAACACTTGGCTTATTTTTGCAGCAAATGGTACTTCCTCTGGCGGCATTGTGGGAGTGGTTTTAACCCCAGTCTAGTGGAGAAGTAGTCAGTTATGTACTCCAGAGTCTGCTGGCCTGCATTTGAGTCTTGAATCACTTATCTGTGGGACCTTGAAAAAGTTACTTCTTCCCCCTCTGTCAATAGGATGAGGAAATCACAGTACCCACCTTACAGGGTTGTTATAAGGATTAAATGAGTGTTTATTACAGCACATAGGACGTCATTAAAATCTACAAATGTTAGCTATGCTAATGGCAGCAGTGAGGTCCCTAAGGATAGACATTTATGTAAAATTTCCCAAACATTTTATTGTTTTGGTGACCCTTGAATTCCTAGCAATAGATTGTACCTGGCCTAAGGAAAACCGAGTTGAAAAAGTCAGTCTTTCATCTGTGAGGTCCCCCCACCCCCAGTAAGGAAAACTTCCAGCCTGCCCAGGGGTATGGGGCAGCCTTGGCTCCCTGTGTTGCTCTGCTCAGAATTTCATCTCTGGGAGGGACATGAAGAGCAGCACTGTGGACAGCCAGTCATGATCCTTGCCTGCAGTCTCAGAGAGCACGACCATCTCCCTAGTCCCCCTCATTCCCCTTCGTAAGTCACTAGGGGTCTATCAGCAGCTAAGTCCTCCGAGACTTCTCATTTCCAGCCCGACTCCTGCTTGGGATAATGAACCATGAGCTTACCACCCACAGAGTGAAGGAGCACTCTTTGATTATTGCCAAACATAATTCCTCAAGCTTTGAGCAGAGCCCCCAGTTCTAGCTCAGGACTTGGTGAATGAGTTCCTGACCACCCTAACCATTACACTCATGGTCACACAGAGGTTAATCCTTCCTCCTTAGCTTTTCTCTCTCCAGACAGAAGGAACCTTGACACATTGCTCTATTTTTATGGCAGCTTCACCATTTCCTTGACAACTTGGGCTTATTCTTTTTCTAGTTTCCCAGTCTTCCTTGAGGTGTAGAAAGCACGCAGGACAGAAATCCCTCTCCTATCACAAATCTCTCTATGCCACATTCTACAACACTTGGATGAACTTCCAAGCACAAAATGGGAACTTTGGTTCAATATGTGCAAATTGCAGTCACCGTGGGAAGAGAACTGGAAAGAGGACTGGGAGTTGGCAAGAGACTCAGGCAAAAGCTTTGGGCAGAGCTCCAGCTGAGGAATTTTTCAGAGGTGTGAGGACAATAAAAGCAGGTGAGGTCTTAGAACTCCAAGTCAGCACTCCATCTAGAGCCACCTGCGTCCTACCCCAGGACAGCCTCCAAGGGGATGGCCCGGGGCTGATAGCCAGCCCTCACCCACTCACCCTGGTCTTGGGTGCTGGGCTGCAGCCGCTGGAGGGAGTCACCTCTTCCGGATTTGCAGAAAGGCACCTTGTAGATCAGCAGCAGCCTGTCCATCTCTGTACTGATCAGTATGGGGGCAGCTGTGTCCCATAGACAGGGAGGATGGGAAAAAACCCAGGTCAGAGCTAGGCACTAGGTCCTGACATGTTCTGGAATAAAGTTTTCATAGTCATTCTTCTGGAAAATATTGATTGGGCATCTACTATGTGCGCTTGGTATGGAGAAGGCAGCGGTGAATCAGACAGACCAGGTTCCTGCTTTCAAAGGGTCAGGGGAAATGAATGAACAAGGCAAAAGGAGACATCACAAGCATCGCAATGTACAGGTCAGTCAGTGCTGGGCAAACTATGACCCTTGGCCTTGGCCTGTTTTTGTAAGGCCCATGACTTAAGAATGATTTTTATGTTTTTAAAGGTTGTAAAATAAAGCAAACCCTTGGAGGCACACAAAGCCTAATTATCTACTATCTGGCCCTTTAGAGAAAGTTTGCTGAGCCCCAGTCTAAGTAGTAACTTGCGGTGGTGGGGTGATCCAGCAGACACGGCTGGTTGCCTTCACATAAGCCATCCACATCTCCCAAGTACATGGTAGCCTTGAGATTTGGGTGGGGTAGGGCCTTAATTGCTTAAGCCTAATCAGGAGGCTTTCGGCAGTGACTGGTTCAGGAATACATCAATGAGCATGTGAGATTCCCCTGGACTAAGTGATTGGTTAAAGTCCAATATTAGTGTTGGAAGACAAGAAACTCCTTTCCTGGATGGGGTGGGATGTGGATGTGAAGCCAAGGGTTGCAGCAGCCATTTTGCTAACATGAGGGAGGTCAGCAGGAGGACAGAGTGAACCATAGAGGAGAAGGGTGCCCAGAGAATCACAGAGAAAAGGATCCAGTGTCCAACCATACCCCAGGTGGAGCCTGATTTGGTTTTGGACTTTAAAGTTCCCAAGCCAGTACGTTCCCTTCAATGTTTAAGCCATTTGGGGGTTCTTCTTTCTTTTGACCAAAAACATCCTGATAGAGGTGGTCAAGGAAGAGGAGGCAGTGATGCTTCAGCTGAGGCCTGAGTGATGACAAATAACTGGCCATATACAGAAGACCTGGAGAAAAAAACCTTCCATGCAGAGGAAAAGGCAAATGCCAATGCCCTGAGGAGACATGAACAGGACACATTTGAAAAGAAGGAAGGTCCGGAGCCACAGGGAGGGTGGTATGGGCTGAGGTGGAGGGATGGGCAGGGTTGTGGTAGCCAAAAAGAGGAGCTTAGATTTTACTCTGCTCCCAGGAAGCCGTTGCTAATTTGTTGTTTAACCCTGCTGTTTAAACACAGTAGTCAAGTGGCAAAGTGTAAAGGCACTGGTGATGAATTTCAGAATCCACACATCTGCATATACATCTGTCATCCAGATCAAGAATGTTCTCAGCCTCCACAAGTCACATATGTACTTTAAAATGTTCTACCAGTCACATTAAAGCAGGTAAAAGCTAAGTACGGTGGTTCACACCTATGGTTCTTGCTACTCAGGAGCTGAGGCAGGAGGATCGCTTGAGCCCAGGAGTTCGAGACCAGCCTGGGCAATACAGCAAAACCCCATCTCTAAAGTAAAATAAACAAGTAAAAAAGAAACTCGTGAAATTAATTTTAATAATGTATTTGATTTAATCCAACAGACCCAAAATATTATTTTAATATGTCATCAATGTTGAAAGTAGGAATGAGCTACTATATTTTTCCTTACTAAGTCTCTGAAGCCCAACGTTTGTTTTATAAGTCCAGTGCATCTCAGTTTGGATGAGCCACACTTCAAGTGCTCTGTAGCTACTGAACTTCACTCGCCTAAGAGTGTCGACTTCTTAAGTTTTCTTTTTTTTTTTGAGTTGGAGTCTCACTCTGTCACCCAGACTGGAGTGCAGTGGCACGCTCCCAGTCACCGCAGCCTTGACCTGCTGGGCTCTGGCGATCCTTATGCCTCAGCCTTCCGAGTAGCTGGAATTACAGGTGTGCGCTACCACACCGGCTAATTTTTGATTTATTGTGGAGATGAGGTCTTGCCAAGTTGCCCAGGCGGGTCTCAAACCCGTGGGTTCAGGCAATCCACTCACCTCAGCCTCCCAAGGTGCGGGATTACAGGCTGAGCCACCGAGCCCAGCTTAAGTTTTATTTTCATGAAAATAAAGTAAGTTCACACCCAATCTCAGTTCCCTAACCCCGAATTCCCCCAAGGTCCCAGATCATTCAACACAGGATATTCCTACCACAAAGGCTTTTACTTTCTTTTGGGGCTCTCTTATGAATAGCATTGTCATCCTGCACATTCTTATGCAGTATGGACATCTGAATGACAGGTTCCCATGTGACCAACAAGCCTACAATTTCACTCTTGAGTTATCTCAGACTTTTCAGATGGAAGTCATTCTACATCTGTGGGTCCCAAACCTGGCTGGTCATTTAAATTACCCGAATATTTAAAACAAAACAGAAAACCTAACACATGCACACAGGACCTCCTGAATCCCTATGCAGAGATGTGCTCTGCAGAGATGTGTATTTTTAAGATGCTCAATGGACAACTGTGATGGGCATTCAGTCTGGGGACCCACTGAGCATCATCTGCTTTGCTGAAAAGGCGCAGAGACTTCAACAGGCACCATGCAGAGACACAGCAAGTACCCGACTGACAAATCCTCTAGAAGCAACACTTCTTGTGTCATTGTAGGCTGGCCATGTTGAGCTCACATCTGTAATCCCAGCACTTTGGGAGGGAGAGGCGAGATTGCTTGAGCCCAGGGGTTTGAGACTAGCCTGGGTGACATAGCAAGACCTTGTCTCTACATACGTACATACATACATAAAATTAGCTGGTTGTAGTGGCAAGTGTCTGTAATTCCAGCACTTTGGAAGTATGAAGTGGAAGTCTTTGGGAGTCTGAAGTAGACTGCCTGAATCCGGAAGGTTCAGGCTGTGGTGAGCCATGATTGTGCCATTGCACGCCAGCCCCCATGGGCTACAGAGGGAGACCCCGACTTAACAACAATAAAACCAAAAAACAATGTTATTGAAGTCAGTGGGTTGGAGGGGAGGTTTGTTTCCTCAAAGCTAGTATGATGGCAGTGGAGGAGATGGAGACTTCAAAGGTCCCCTTGGGTGCAGTCAATTTTAGGCAGGCAGAGCTCAGTCCACGGGACGGAAGACAGCATCTCTAGGCGGGAACCAATATGAGAGAATACACAGAGCACCACAAGTCCCGAGGAACGTGGGTAAAGAAGAAATGCACAGCTGGAAGCCTATCCTCACACTCCCCATTCTGCCTTTGCCCCTGGTGCGGGCTTTCCTGGCAGGGAGTCATCGGACGCTCCTCTTCACGCACAGGTGTGGAAAAGCAGAGCTAACCTGTGTTCCTCTGAAAGAGCAATGGCTGATGGGAAAATAAAATTAACCCAGCTCTTCTGGATTTCATTTTAATCAGTGGGTGCGCCCTTGTCACCAGGATCATAAAATGGGCCTGGCTTCCTTCATTTTTTTCACCCTTGACGTATTTGGGTTTGCAGTCTGGACCCCTGAGTTCCAGTTCCAAGCCTGTACTGAGCAGCTGTGTCACCGCAGGTATATGATTTAACTTCCCCAGCCTCACTTCCTCCGTGGTATAATGAGTAAGACCTATCTTACAGTGACTACTGAGTAAAATAACGCAAGTGAAAACTATTTAGGAACTATAAAGCACTACACGAATGCAAGAGTAACGTCAACAGCAGGGAAAGTACGCAGGACGCAGAACAGCGGGAGAAATCCTCCACCAGCTACTAAGACTCCTCACCTCTGCCGCCCCCTTTCCTCCTCCACAGCCCCGGCCTGAGCCCGACAGGCAGCAGGCGCTCGAATCTACATGGATGAATCTGTGTACGCGCCCCGGGTCCTCGATACACACCTGTCCCGGGCTTCTGGGAAGACTGCCCCCCGCCCCCACCAGACGGCCTCGGGCCAGGACTCCATCAAGGTTTCCAGTGGCCGCGTCCCCGCAGCCCGCAGGCTCCGATTGGTTCGAGAACGCCCGAACCTCTTCTCCATTGGCTGGCGGTGCTGGGACAGGGAGCGCGAGCGCCGCGCGAGGTTCGCACGCGACACTCGCTCAGGGCCGCGCGCGCCTCTGCCGCCCCAGCCCGGGGGGCGCCGGGGACCCCCTCGCGCCCGTCCCCGCGCCCCGCGCGTCTGCGAGTCTTGCCGCTCAGCTCCCGTCGCGGGCCCCACGGCCTCCGCTCAAGCCGGCCGCTTTGGGCGCCCTCCCCGCCGCGCCAGCGCCCGGTCCGTTAGTTGACATCTCTCTGGTCCCTGCTCAGAGGCGGAGCATCCCGCCCGGGTCACGCGCGCGAGCCGTGCCTTTGTCACTTTCTCAGGCTCCTTCCTGCCTGGTGGAAGGGCGCGGCGGGCCTCCGGGCTCCGTCCCGGGGAGCGCTGGGGTCTGAGTACGCTGGGCCCGGTCAACAACCGAATAAAGTGGGAAGCACGTGCTCATCGCTCACCGAGAGCACTTCCACCCGCAGGATCAGCCCCGACCGCTCCTTGGAGCGCCCCCGCCTTCCCCAGCCTGAGAGCCGGCGCTTTCGCCACCAGCCTGTCATCGTTCCCCGCCCGCTCCGGCGGCGTCCGCGCAGCCAGGCAGCCCCCACCCTCCCGACCCGCGGCGGCCGCAGCCGCTCCAGTCGCCGCGCCCCCGGCGGCGGGGGCGTGGGGCGGGGGCGGGGCCGGAGCTGCCAATCACGGCGCGGCGCACGTGCGGCACGTCGGCGCATCCGACCCCGCCCCGCGCCGGCGCGTTTGGGGGTGCGGGGTGGGCGGGGCGAGTGCGCGAGGTCCGGGTGTGCGCAGGAGCCCGGCGATACGCGCAGGGCGGGGGCGGCGAGACAGTCACACCCGAAACCACACCGGATCGCACGGGGCGGCGGAGGGTGTGAACCCAAGGGGTGGGGGGTGAGCGCGCCAGGGGGTCCACGGGGACCCCAGGGACCCACAAGGGGCGTCTGCCGCCGCTCGGGCGCCTCCCTGGACAAGTAGGGCAGCGCCGCGAAGCATCCCGTCGGTCCCAGTGTGTTTGTCTCTGTCCCCATCCCTAAAAACGGGGCCGCGGACCCCCACGTCGCCCGCGGGTCCAGCTCAGGGCCCAGCGCGAGGGCACCGAGCACCTGCCCGGGAGAAAGCGCATCTTCACCAGCACCAGCCCGAAGGAAGAGAAGTGGTTTGTTTCGGGTGTGAGTGTCAAACACGGAGCGTCAGACACGTACACGAAAGGGCAGAAGCTCAGGAGTCACAAGAGCTGTCGCTGTGGTCCTTGCCAAGCGAGCGCAGAGAGGAAGCGAGGCACCACCTGCTCAGGTGCCGCCGTGGGCTGCGGGGGCGCTCTGTGACTGGCGCGCTCTGGCTAATGTAAGGGGGAGATTGGGAAGCCAGCAGGGCCCACGTTCTCTGCAGAGCCACATTGTCATTCTTGGGCCCCGGAAAGGCCCTCGTCCCAGCGTGGAAGCCAGTTTGATGCAGCTGGAGCTAGCTGGGCGTTCCCGGAGCTGTACGGTGTTTACTCTCTTTGAAAGGGATGCTGTAACAACTTCCGGAAGAGGCCCTTTGAAGTGTGGGCAGGATTTGGGTTCTTGTGACTTCGCTTCGTCTAGGTGGCTCCTTTGATGTGGCGGTGAGGAGGCTTAGCAGAGACTGGCTACTGAGACAAATAGATCAAACACTGCCCAAGTTCACCTCCACCAGAACGGACAGACGTATCGAAGGGCAGACTGAGATAGATTGGACGGAATCTCAAAATTTTCCTTCCTGGTTGTTTTTTCATTAACACGGTACATTTTTTTCAAATGAAGTATTCAGTTCTTTCTGCCTAGGAAATTACAGTGGAAAACTTTGGGCTAAAGTACTCAACTACATTATTTTATTTAATCCTCACAAATAACTATAAGGTGGGTATTAGCTGCACTTTCTAGGTGAGAAATTGAAGGCCTAGGGTCATATAGCTATCTGACTGAAAGTATTCCTTTGTGAGCCCCTCCTTCACTAAAAGTTAATTGAGTTAATTAAGTGAGTCAAATCACACAAAACACAGTGTGTAATGGCATACAGTGTATAATGACAGTGGTTCTTATCACTATTATTACAAGCAAGAAACTTAAATATTCTCTCTGCTGCTACAGCAAGTCCTACAAGAACCTTAGGAGCAGACCTTGATGAATTATTTTAGAAAGGCTTTAGGGTTTTGCTTTTCTCTGGTTAGAACCTTCTCCCGATGGAATTGGCAGTGGAGTTCCTGAATAAGATGCTTCAAGACAAACTGTACAATGTCTGTCCATGTAAACAAACTACCTGTTCTTTCCTTCCCCACTGTAGAACATTATCAAAAACAAGCTGTTTAGTCCTTGTTGGGTGCTTTGATGTCCATGAGTTTAGAACAGAATATGGGGTTTTGTTTTTGCTTTTGTTTTTGTGACACAGAAAATTTCACAAAGCAAGTCAACATTATTTACTAAATCACTTTAAAAAGTGTTTAAAACATGCTGCTTTGGGGTGGAGGGTATCCTCCTGACAGCCCCCTGAGATAAGAGACTAATAGGAATCATTGGGTGAGGAAGTGTATGATGGGGTTGTCTAGAGGCACATGTGTCCTGGGGACCAGGAGGAAAGCAGGTAGACTGAGCTGCTTTGCTGGGTGTTAGCAGGACAGAGCCTGGAGCACTGGTGACTGAGGTGCACGGCCCAGTGAGGGCCTGTCTTTTGAGTCAAAGGCTGACAACAGTCAATCACAGCCAGGCTCTGCTATTAACATGATATGATGAAAGAAGACTTACAGTAGTAACACCTGGTAGTAATAAATAATAACAAATGATATTGTTGAATAGCTACTGTGTCCTAGGCACTGTGGTAGGGGCTTCAGGGGCTTTGTATCATTTCACCCTATGGTGTGGGTTACTCAGTCACTGGGGGATAGAAGTGTTTCGGTGTTTTGCCCTTTGGTACTGAGATTCACTTTACAAATTCTCATCATGGGGGAAGTTAGGGGCTCTCTGGTCTAAATCCATCTAAGGAGAATAAAGAGATTTTGGAAAGGAGTGACTGGATCAGAGGGAGAGAGAGCACAGGTAAGAGGCAACTAGCCAATCAGGGATCTGTGAGGAGGAATTGGGACCAACAGAACAGTGGGGCCACAGGACAATGGGGATTATTGGGGAAGGTGAGGGAGCAAGAATACCGCTTAATGGGTGTGTACTTGGGGAGAAATGAAGAGAGATGGCGTCTTCCTGGAGTCAGGAACCCTGGGGGCAAGCATGTCTGTTATAGGAGGGCAGCCACGCTAAGACACAGGACCTGCAGGGTGGCCAATTTGTTTTAAAGTATATAACAATAACACTTTTCAGTTTCAACACAGTGTTACGGGCTGACGGGCTGAATTGTGTCCCTTCTCTCCCCTCAAATTCCTGTCTTGAGACCTCAGAATGTGACCTTATTTGGAAGCCGGGTCATTACGCATGTGTTTAGTTTAGATGAGATGATACAGGAGTAAGGCGACTCTAACCCAATATGACAGGTATTCTTATAAAAAAAAAACCAAATCTGGGCACAGACACACACATGGAGAATGGCACATGAATATGAAGGCAGAGAATGGTGTGATGCATGTAGCCAAGGAACCCCAAAGGTTGCCAGCAAACCACCAGAAGCTAGCAGGAAGGCCTGGAATGGATTCTCCCTCATAGCCCTCAGAGGGAACCAGCCCTGCTGTCACCTTGATCTCGGACTTCTAGCCTCCAGACTATGAGACAATAAATTGCTGTTGTTTAAGCCATTCTTTCAGTCTGTGGCACTTTGTTATGGCTGCATATTCGATGACAGCTCTGGCTGTGAGAGAGCCCTGGAATTTTTGAAACCTGGCTTTGTAGAGTGTGTAAGGACCTGTCTTATATACAATTATTCTCTCTAACAAAATGATATATGAACACGATTTTAAAAAGCAAAATAGAGTATATAAAAGTTATAGGGAAAAATTGCAACTGCTCTCAGCCTCTTCCCCCACCCCCTCCCCACGTTGTCTCCCCAGAGGCCACCTTGTCAACTCTATAGCCTTTTTCCTGATCTTTTCCACCATTTTTCTAAACAACATGCTTACTTACTATTTCTTGATTTTCAATGTTGGACATGACTTGTTGACTTCCAATCATGGTAGCTGAAGAGTTGCTCTCCTTCCTTCCCCTGCCACTCCATGTCCTTGTATTCCAACATTTGGTGACATGACTGCTGTTCACGCCATTAGAAGGAGGCACCCGTTCACCTCTGAACCACATAGTGTTCCAGGACAACACCCATTGGACAACGCTTTTCTCCCTCTAGACTTAATAACAGCTTGTTTTGTGCATTTGTCTGATTTTCTCTGAACCTGTATGTTTCGCCAGCATCACTGCCACACTGCAGTCAACAGTGTTTCCCAGCCCTCAGTCCTTCCTTTTTTTCCTAGGTGGTGCCCTCTGACCTGCTCCAACATGGACCTGCGACTGAGGCCGCAGCGTGGCCCAACTCCTGTGAAGGAGGAAGAGGTGTCTTTCAGAAGTGACTAGCAGTTTGCTGGGTTCTGAGATGGATGTTTCCTTCATGTCTGGGGCAAAGCCCTTTTGTTTCGCGAAGGCCCCAGGCAGGCAGGCAGCTGTGGCTGTTCATCTTCTCTGGGTGCAGCATCTGCAGTTCTGGCTCAAGCGTGGTCATTGAGTGTTCAGGCTGAGCAGTTCTGAGTCCAGGGGAGATGTCTGGAAGTGTGCATGACTGGACTCACTCCTGTGGAAGTTGGGGTTTTTGCTGGTGGTTAGGTTTTTGCTGGCGGTGAAGAAGATGGTAGTGGATACCAGTTGCTTGCAGGAGACAATGGAGTAGAGTGCATTTCCTCTGCCTGTGCACAGTCAGCAGCACTGGGTCATGCGAGGTACAGGGATTGGGGCATGTCAGAGCCCACGACCTGGAGCCTGGCAGTCCCCATGGCCCTGTGCCATTAGCAGTGGCAGCCCCAAGGCTCCCACTGGGGAGCCTCAGTCATAGAAACCAGGGCAGAAGAAGGTCGTGGGGATGACTGGGATGAACTGGTTAAACAGATGTGGGGGACCCTTTAAGAATTCCCTGAAAGGCCCAGGGGAGGCTTTTGCAGAGCAGGGCAGAGGGCCTGCATTTATGTGGGGCCTCAGTATTATTGTGGGGTAGAATGTCAGTGTCAAGGGGTCTCATGCCTCCCAGGCTGCTGGGAACTGGGTGTCCATGCTCATTTTCTTCAGATCGATCCAGAGAGATAGGCGATGTTTTTTTGTTTTTGTTTTTGTTTTTAACCCCCATTTACAGCGGAAGAGTTTGAGTCTCAGAGAGGCTCATATCATTAAGTGACAGAGGTGGAGTGAGAACCCAGGTTTGGGGCTTCTCCACTTCCCCTGAAGATGGAACTCAAATCACTGGGAGGTAACCCGGGGAATAATGACCCCAGTGAGCCATTTAGGGTCCAGGGTATGAAGTACTTAGGGCATTGCATTTTAGGCGAGCTAAGACCACACAAGAGCATTTCCTAGGTTGAAATAAGCTTCAGGAAACTGATCAAATCTGTCCTCTGAGCTTCTATAATATCAGAGGATCCTCCCCGTCAGTGTTAGCAGCACCAGGAAACAAAGGTCTTCAGTCTTCCACGTGTGAATCCCAGTGTTGCCCTGGAACCCATGGTCTGCCCAGTGTCGTGAGTGAGAATGCCTTTCCTGAGCCTCAGGACTGCAGCCCACGTGTCCAGTCTCCTCTGAGGCAAGTGCCCGTCTGTAGCAGCTTCTGCAAGGGTGATGGTTGCAGATGTCCCAACTATTTCACCCTTCTCGGGAAGTACACTTCCCATTTGCCTTCCTGAATGTGAGGACTGGTACAGTCTCGCTTCCCATACAGGTCAGCATCCTCGACAGCTGGAATGAGGCACGAACAAGCTGCTGCTTTCCTCCTTGCCAATGGGGCCATTTCCCCATGCTCACTTCATTCCCAGCTTCCGAGCTGGGATATGCAGGGTGGGACACGCTTGAGTGACTAAGGCCTGCGCATCTCAGACAGACACTGGCTGCCGTTCCTAGGATGCTTCTCCTCAGTGGGAAGAGAATGGGAATGCCCTGCGTTCTGGTGTCTCCAGGCAAGGTTGATTTGCTGCCTTAATGGGCAACTCCTTAGTCTAGCTTTGATGTTCACATTCTAATGAATCAATGTTGGATTCTAATCACTTTATACGTACAGACCCATTTTGCCTCACTCACGGCTACTATGTGTATTTTTACTGAGCTGCTTTGGACAAGGTTAAGGAACCTCTTTTTCTGACTCTTGATTTTTGGTGCCCCTGTTTGGAGTTTGTAATCACACAACCTCAGGGGTGTTCTGGGGTTAAGAGCCAGCAGCTTGAAGGCTCAAGAAGTGGTTAGGCTTTTGGAGTTCTAGAAACAGCCCAGAACATAGAGCTAGAAAACTGATGAGCCTGTATGACCTGGTCCTCTAAGGACTGAGCAGTGTTGTTAGGCTGGCCTTCTGCCTCAGGAAACACAGCACCTGGGGGCTTCCAGAGTGAGTGGGAAGCTGCTGGCCGTTTCAGAGATGCATCCAGGTCATACAGTTGGGGATTTTTGTTAAGGCTTAGAGAAAATAGTTGAAGCTCCTCCTGATTTGTATCAGTTAGTTTAGATTCAGCTGCAGCAACCACCTTAAATAAGTTATATTAAATTGTCTCTCATGTACAAAGTCTAGGCCTATTATGTCAGTTTCACCATCATTTGGGGGACTCAGGCTCTTTCTAGTTTTCTATCTGCCCTCTCTAGGCAGTATGTCTTGTCCTTATGGTTCAAATTGGCTGCTGGAGCTCCAGCCATCATATCTAACTTCAAGCAGCAGGAAAGAGGAAAGGGATAAGAAGGGCTTATACCTTCATTTAAAGAGACTTCCTGGAAGAACCGTACTATGCTTTTGCTTATGTGTCCTCGGCTATAACCTAATGGCCAGAACCAGGAGGGGCTGGGAAGTATAATCCTTTAGCAGGGTGCGATGTTACTCTGAGTAAATTTGGGGTTTGTTGCTGAAGGGGGAGAAAAGCATCGCTATCAGGTTGGGTAAGCAGCTAGCAGTCTCTATCAGAGCAAGCTGGACTTAGTGACTGTGAAACCAGCAGGTTATTGGAATTTGCCATTCACTCACACTCTATATATAACCCTAGGCAAGTCATTTTACTTCTTTGGGCTTCAGTATCTTCCTTTTAAAAAGACATGTCATGATGTATAGCTGTGGTTGTTAAACTGTGTTCAGAGAAGCCCTGAGCTTTCTTGGAGGTGCCTCAGAGTTTAATGTCTGCGGCTGAGACAAAAGAACTGATTGAGGGCTTCCTGGTCTCCCCGCTTCAGCCAGACCTGCTCCTCTCTTGTCTGCTTTTTTACATCACCAGGGATCTCAGTAGCTCAAAATCTCCATAGCCAGGTGAGAAACTTCAGGAGCAATTGTGGAAGGTTTCTGGGTTTTGAGAGAAGCAAGTTGGACAGGTTACGTAGGTTCAAGTTTCTGCGACTCCAGAGACAGAAGGACATATCCCTGTCACTGTGAAAATCCAGGCATCAGAAAACAGCTTGGCCTGGCTGCTATAATTCCCAAGATATTTGGACAAACTTTTCTTGACTTGGAGGCTTTGGAATATATTCCCTGAGGCCTAGACCGAATAAAAAATGAACGTTGGAATAAAATCCAGGCTTGCTTCCCTGCGCTGTCTTTTTGTAGTTTGTCACTCAACCTCTCCGAGCTTTCGTTTACTCATCTACAAAATGAGAATAGTAATGTCTACTCTGAGGGCTGTTGTGAAACGTAAAGATAGCCAAGTATGTAAAACTTCATTAGATATGAGTAAATATTCGTTTACTTTAACGTCACTCATGCATCATAGGGTCTCACACTGCCTGGGGGTTGGAGTAGAAAGGCCTGATCTTAATGATTCAGCTAGTCAGTTTGCAAGGCTTAAAATAATATTGATGATGTTGGTACCCTGGAGCATTGCCCCGAGCAGGTGTCTGGGCTGAGCTCTGGCTCCCTGGGGATTCAGTGTTCTTTCCAATACACCATATCCTAGAATCCACGGAATCCTATGGCTGTTGACTTTCTCCTTGAAATCTCTGCTCTTTTCCTTTTTACTGTTTTGTTTTTCATCATCATCAGTCAAATATTCTGAAGTCTTTTCCATCTCGAAGCAAAAACAACTCCACTGCCTCTGTCCTTCCTCTTTTTATAGTTGAGAACCTTGACCGAGTCGTTTACACCCGCAGCCTCTCCTTTCTGCCCACCTGTGTTCACCATGAACTTGCTTGTGCCAAATCCACTGAGATGCTCCTGCCAAGGTTGTGAGTAACCCCAATAAACAATCTTAGTTCCATGTGACCTTAAATATCCCTGACTCCTTGGGCTTCCTGAGTCACTCTTTAACAAAGTTCAAGTTCAGTGTGTAAATATAAGTAATACATGTAAGTCCACTGTGAGCCCCAATATTTCTGAGGCTTCTCCTATCTCAGAGGGGATATGGGTAGATGTATGTCTTTAATTTTTCTCTCTAAACTCTGGGCCTCACCCCTACTTCTGAATCACCTGTGGGCTGCCCAAGCTCTCTGATTTACATCAGAGATGTAACACACCCAGATATGAACACACCCCTTGTTTTCACAACCAAGAACACCACTCAACTAGTGCCACTGGGCGAAAGAGACTGTTATTAAAGTCTCTGGAAAATTCCAGAGAATTAGGGCATCAAAGGAGAAAGCAAAGAAAACCAAACACCCACCCCATGTTCCTAAGGCACCGGCCACTGGCCCCAGGGAGTCTCATACCAGCAGCCTTCTTCTTGGCTGCTGTCCCCTCCTGTGTTGTGGGAGCCACCTTGCTTCCTACATGGCGTTTCCTCCCATGTCTTAGCTTCTTTTCATCCCAAGGCTTACCTCAGAATCCTGTCTCTGAGGTCACCAGAAGTCCATGAAAATAACTCACCAGAAGTCCATGAAAATAACTCTTGCTTTCCATGCTGGGTCATTTCAATTCCCCTTTGACTCAACTTCTTTCAGGCAAAGGTGAGTGTGGCTGTGGGGGGAGCCTCCACTGTCCTTATACGGCCCACGAGATGCCTTCCCTACAAAAGCACAGGCCACCCTTGTTGTCCACCTCTGCCACGTGAAAACTGGCAGAAAATCTGAAGCCAGTTTTTCTTTCATGGGGTCAGTGGTTTTAAAGAATATTCTAGGCTTCCCTCCCTACCAATAGCACCTTTGAAAGGAGGAACTAGAGGATCCTTTCTAGAGCAAACTCGTGGAATTATGCTTTGTTTTGTCTCTCCCTTACATTTATGTGACATCTCAGCTGCAACAATCCCTCATACCACAGACTTCTATTGACATCCTCTCCTCCCTTGGCTGTTGTCATGTCACAGTCTCCTGATTTTACTCCTTCCTCTGTGGCTATTCTGTTTGCTCTCTGCTGCTAAGGTTCCTCTTCTGCTGCCTTTTTGTTGTTGTTGTTTTAACTTTTATAGTAATTGCAGACTTACAAGAGATCTATTGCACAACAATGTAAATATACTCAACACTACTGAACTATACACTTAAAAATAGTTACATGGTACATTTAATATTATGTCTCTTTTACCACAATAATAATAAAAAAGAGAGCATGCTATTTGCAGGTAGAGTCCCACTATGAAGGGAAGGGAAAGGGAAAAGGAGAGGAACAACTAACAAGTCGGTTTTCTATTTAATAAATATTTAGCATTTAACATACACCTCAGAATAACTCCAGACTTACAGTAAAATATAAAAGAATGCTGCAAAGAATTCCAATGTGCCTGTACACAGATTCCCCACATGTTAACAGTTTATCACATTTGCTTTATTATTATCTATCTGCTTACCCATATTGTTGTTTGTTCCCGAACCATAGAGAATAAGTTGTAGACAAATTTTCCTTTCCCCCAAATAGTTCAATTAGTATTTCCTACACAGTAAATGATCAAAATTAGAAAAATAACACTGATATAATACTGTTGTCTAATCTATACATTTTATTCCAAATGTTGCTAATTGTCACAAAGCAATTCTAGCAAAAGATTTTTCTGTCTGATCCAGAATGTAATCCAGGATCATGCACTGAATCACTTAGTTGTCATGTATGTCATTTAGTCTCCTTTAATCCAGAACAGTTCTTTAGACTTTCTTTCAAGACCTTGACATTTTTTGAAGAGCACGGGCCAGTTGTTTTGTATATATGTCCTTCAGTACCTTCAGTATGGGTTTGTGTGATGTTCCCTCCTGAGGACATTCAGATTATACATTTTTTTTGGTCAGAAATATGGTGAAAGTGATGTTGTATCCTCCTCAATGCATCCTAGCAGGAGGCATACAATGTCTATCTGTCCTGCTAATCTTGATGTTAATCTTGATCCCTCAGGGAAGGTGGTGTCTGCCAGGCTTCTCCACTGTACTTCTTTATATATATATATATATGTTGATTTCTCTTCTTGAATCTTCATGCATGAAATCCGGATGATATATATATATATAAATTTTTTGGTTTTTTTTTTTGAGTTGGAGTCTCATCAGTCCCAGGCTGGAGTGCATTGGCACACTCACAGCCACCACAGCCTCAATCTGCTGGGCTCAGGCATTCCTTCTGCCTCAACCTTCCAAGTAGCTGGAACTACAGGCATGCGCCACCACGCCTGGCTAATTATTTTATTTATTGTAGGATCAAGGTCTTACCAAGTTGCCCAGGCTGGTCTCAAACCCTGGGCTCAGACAAACCTCTCACAGAGGCCTTCCAGAGTGCTGGGATTACAGGCATGAGTCACTGCGCCCAGGCCTTTCTTCATAATTAATGTCTCATATATGGGAGACACTTTGAGATTATGTAGATTTCTGTCTGTCCCTTGGTGCTGATGTTTCCTCAGGCTCCATCGTCAGCCTTCTCCCTTCTCTTTCCAACAAGCTCAGAGTTTTGCTAACATCCCTCAAACCTATGTCTTTGGCCAGGATCGCTCTAGAGACACACAGCCCCTCAAAGGATGTCCCATAGCCACCTCAAACCCAATACTGCCCTTCCTGTCTGAACATTGACTCCCATCCCCCACTCCCACCAACCTGCCTCTCCTCCCTTGTTTCTGGGTGACAATTCGCAGCACCACTCCACTCCCAGTCAGCCAGCAGCCTAGACTCCTGGCTTCACTCCTGCTTCTTCCCTTCCCCTTGCCCTGTGTGCACAACCAACTACTGAGTCCCATTGGCCTTATTTTCCCAATATTTTGTACCGCTACTGATTTCGGCCATTGTC
Organism: Tarsius wallacei; assembly: GCA_963574415.1. Classification (NCBI taxonomy): domain Eukaryota; kingdom Metazoa; phylum Chordata; class Mammalia; order Primates; family Tarsiidae; genus Tarsius; species Tarsius wallacei. The sequence continues at coordinate 35,927 of CAUYQG010007934.1, read as the reverse complement.
ATCTCTGGTTTGGAATCCTGTCAGTCTCCTCACTATTCTGTGTAGGATTTTTGCCTTCCCTCTAATGCCTTCTCCATTGTGATGGCAGAGTGAGTTTCTTCAAGTGTAGGACTCATCGTAAAGGGAAAGCGGGTGGAGTGGGTGCTACTTACGACCTTTAGGTGGCTTCCCATGGTCCTCAGTTACCAACCAACTCCTTTCTGATGAGGGCCTGCCACTTCTCCAGCTGCACCAGTTATGTTGACATTTATGGCTTCCTATCTTTTTCTCTTTTTTAAGAAGTCAGGATCTCACTCTATTACCCAGGCTGGAGTGCATGGCTCACTGCAGCCTTGATTGTCCTCTTGGGCTCAGACGATCCTTCTGCCGTAGCCTCCCCAAGTAGCTGGGACTATGAGTGTATGCCACCATACCCAGCCAATTTTTTTTTTTTTTTTTTCTGTGGAGATCAGGTCTTGCTGTGTTGCCCAGGCTGGTCTTGAACTTCTGGGCTCAAGCAATTCTCCCAACTTGGCTCCCAAAGTGCTGGCGTTACAGGCATGAGCCACCATACCCAGCACATACCTTCCTACGTTTAGTTGCTTTCTCTCCTTGAATTTTCATGCATAAAATCTGGAATCCCTGCTTTCTCAGGCCCTAGTCACTAGCTCTTGCTGCCATTTTGGATTCAGATTAGACTCACATCATCATCCGCTGTGGAGTCATGCCCTGCACCTCTGGGCATGATTTAGATGCTTTTCTCAGGGTCTCCCCTGGTACCTTGAACTTGCTCCACCCTACTGTGATGCTTTTCACTTTCTAAAATGAATTATGCCTTCTCTGGTGTCTTCCACTTGGGCTATGAGCTCCTCTAGGCTGGGAATCATGTCTTGTCCGTTCCTTTTTGGAAAACCTCAGCTCATACATTATCTGGTTCCAAAAAACATGCTCCATACACATTTGTTGATGAATAAGTGGCCAAGTGAGTGGGGTAAGTGAAGGCAGGACTCTGATACAGCCGCAAATTGTTGTTGATCTAGGGAAAGCTACCAAAACTCTACTGATTCCGAAACTTGGATTCTGGGACAGGATGGCCAGTTTTGGGAGGCCATCTCTCACAGGCCTAGGACATCCAGGAGAAACACCAGGAAAGAGATGAAATGCTTCAGAGTCCAAAAGGTGTAAATAAGGTAGGGCACTCATCAGATACCCAAGGTGCTCATGACCTAGAAGGGCTGGAACTCCAAAGGAACAGGTTTCAAGGCCCAGATGACTCAGATAGGGTTGGGCTCCAAAGCTCAGGAAGGGGAACTGCCAGATAAGAAAGCAATCAGCAAGGCTTCTGCCCAGGTGGCCAACCACATGGCCGAAACCCTCCATTGACTTGGCAGCCAGTTCAGCCCACAGTTTCCTAGGGAACCAAAGGCCAAGCAATCTGTAACACAACTTGGCATGGAGCCTGGGACATTTTATGAGGGCCAGATGGCTAGACTCTGCACTGTTGGTATTGCAGAGTGGGCGACTGAGGGTCTTGGGGGTAGGACTCAGCACTAGGGCTGGGAGAACCTGAGGAAGGTTGGAAACCTACCTAGGCCACACAGGTAAGGGGGACAGGAATAGAGACTTAGGAGAGCATAGAACCAGTCTGGTGAGAAGTCCAGAGCCAAGGGTCATTGGTTCCAAAAGTCAAGATAGGAAAGTGAGTTAAAAAGAGACTAGGAGTGACCGCATGGTTAGAATCTGGGTCATGAATGTTATTTGCCCCTGACAGTAAGAATCTGGTCTCTCTCTGTTGTATCCACCCTGCATGGAACACTACCTAGAGAGAGTCACCCAGATTAGACTGAGGGCCAGGAACCAGGAGGGCTACTTGACAGTCAAGGCTTGATAATGGAAAAGGGGGCTCTTTCAACCCTGGGAGATAGAGATCATTCCAGTGAGAGAACTGACCACACATATTTTAGTTTATTTACTGGCATTAATACCCAAGTACAAGCCGAGTGCAATGGCTCACACCTGTAATCCCAGCACTTTGGGAGGCAAAGGCAAGAGGATTGCATGAGCCCATGGGTTCAAGACCAGTCTGGGCAACATGGCCAGACTTCATCTCTACAATAGATTTTTTTTAAAAAAGAAAGAAAACAACTGGAAATGGTGGCATGTGCTGGTAGTTCCAGCTACTTGGAAGACTGAGGTGGAAGGATCGCCTGAGCCCAAGAAGTCGAGGCTGTGGTGGCCATGAGCGTACCACTGCACTCTAGCTTGGGGGACAGAGTGAGATTCCTACTCAAAAAAAGAAAAAAAAAGAAAAAAGAAAATTCCCAAGTACAGCATTGATGGGGGAAAAAAAACCCCATAAGGAATATATTTATTTATTTGTTCGTTTTTTGAGTTGGGGTCTCACTCTGTGACTGTCACCCAGGCTGGGGTGCAGTGGCATGCTCACGACGATCATGGCTCATGCAGCCTGGATCTCTTAGGTTCAGGCAATCCTTCTGCCTTAGCCTCCCAAGTAGCTGAGACTACAGGCCTGCACCACCACGTCTGGCTAATTTTTTTTTATTTGTAGAGACAAGGTTTCTCTATGTTGCCCAGGCTGGTTCGAACTCCTGGACCAAAGCAATCTGCCCACTTTAGCCTCCCAAAAGGCTGGGATTACCGGTGTGAGCCACCATGCCCAGCCTGAATACATTTTTGAATAATCATGTTACTAGACAGAAGGTCACCTTTGCTAAGCACCCAGGTGTGGGAAGTGAGGTGATTGCTGGGTATGCCCCATTGTTAAGCAGACTTGGAGTGGGGTCTTGGGGGTACGTCGGTAGGAAGTGGAGGGATGGGGAACAAACCTCTAGACCTGACTGAGAAGGCAAGAAATGACTGAAACGGAACCTAGTGAACAGATATTTTCTGTCTTGATCTTACTCAGTAGATGTGTAGATCAAAGCAGCACAGAGCACACACACTGGCAGTCTGAATTGGTCTGAGTTAGATAACGGGAAGGGGAAACCATTCGTCACACGTAGTTGTAGGTGGGAGCAAAATGCTTCCTGGGTTGGATTTTTTTCCCTGATGACAGCAATAACTAGGATGTAGGCACATCTGGGCAGGGATCTGAGGGGCTGTCAGACAATCGAGAAGTCCTGGACTGCTTACAGTCAGGGACCTGGGCTTCCTTCCAGCCACCAGCAGCAAGGAGCTCTGGATTCTGAGACTCCTGGTAGCTCTAGGCAGGAACCCCTTATGCATGTGGGATGGGACCAGCCTGTGGATAGGGAGCAGGGAGAAAAGCTAGAGAACGGAGCAGACCGAGTGGTAGCTGGAGGCGGGTGTGTGAAGGCAGAAGCTGTCCAGAGTGCAGAAGTCCAGAGTACAGAAGTGTCCAAAAGGCAGAAACTCCCCAGAGCTGTCCAGAGTGCCTCATTTTCTACCATAACATAAATGACTCTTCTTGTATTGGTTTCAAGACTTCCCATAATCATCATCATCCTCATCATCGTACCGCTTGTTGAACACTTCCTATTTATTCAATGACTTCACTTAATTCTCACAAAGCTCTGTAAGTTAGGGACAGTTATTATCCCCAGAAGGAGAAACTGAGTCTCAGAGAAGTTAAATGACTTGCCAGAGGTCATATACCTAGGAAGTGGCAGAGCCAGACTTTAGCTGGATCAAGGTCTGAAGAACCCCAAACACTGGAGGGCAGCCTGGAGGCTTAGGAGAACAGACTCACTACTTGTATGACCATGGGCAACTCTGTGACTCAGTTTTCTCATCTGTCGAACGGGGATGGTGGTGATAAGAGAAAAACTTCATAAGGAAGTACTGAAGGTCAAGTGAGAAACAATAAAATAGAACTACTCCAGGAAAGGGTAGCTTGATTTAGCAAATAACACAGGATGCCTAGTTAAAATTGAATTTCAGCTAAACAATGTATAATATTTTGGAATAGAAAGTCTTGCACTATTTGGGACACACTTATACTAAAAATGGTTTCTTGTAGCTGAAATTCAAAGTTAACTGAGCATCCTGTATTTCACCTGGCACCGTTAATGGGGGCTTGACTAGGTGGCCTTGATCCATGCCCCTGGATCAGGTACAGGGCTACCTGCTCTAGCAAGACCTGATTCCTCACTGTCACTGCAGTTTCATGCCCCCTCACGCCCTTTCCTGTCTTTTTCTCCTGGCTTCCCAGGACTTCCTTTCCTTCAAGCCTCCTCCTCCTGATCCTCAGCAGTCTTCATGGTGAGTTCCTCGACTGGCCACCTGGGACCACATAATTCTCCAGGGCAGGCCCATCTGGCATCCTTTCAGGTGAGTTACTCTGCTCTCATCTCAAAGCCCTAGTGCCTTCCAGGCTGTGTCCTCCGGGCCCTGTGCATGCATAACTTTCAATAAATTCCCACTGCCTGAGTGGCTGCGGAAGTGGAGGCTGTCTTCCAGGAACTGGCTTAACGGGAGGGCCACATCTGAGTCTTGTAGGCTGGCCTTGAGCTGTGGGAGCAAACCAGCCAAGGCTCACACTTGCAGGTCGCTGTCAGCCTCCCGCCCCCAGGGTTTCACTTCTCTCTTCACAGGCGGGGCAGCTTGGGCTTTTGCTCAGCTTGCTTTTTCTCAGTCAAGGAAGTGGCACCCAGAATGCAAGTGAGTGCACCTCCCTTAAACAAGGTAATGACCACAGCACAGAGATCCTTGGAATAGAGCAGGAGGGACTCCAATGTGCACCTTGCTGTACCTCATCTCAGGTGACCTTGTGTCTGTGCTGAGCAGCCAGGTGCAGCTGGTCTTTTCTCTGTGTCCCCTGGCCTCAGAGACTCTTTCCGTCCCGCTCCTATCCTGTTCTTTTCCTCCGCTAGGCCTGGGCCCTCGCAAAGCCGAGGCTCCCAGACTGCCCTCCCATCCCCACTGGGGCGTTCCAAAGTCACATTTCTCAAACTAGTGAGCAGGCAAGTCCCCTGGGAGAGCTCCTTAGAGCAGACTGGTGGTCCCACCCCAGCAGTTTCCGACTCAGTCTCAGTCTCGGGTGGGGCCCCACAATTTGCATTTCTGTCAAGATCCCAGGTGGTGCTGAGGCTGCCAGGTGAGGACCACTCTCTGAAATCCAGTGTACAAAACTGCCTGGCTGACAGGAGACTGGAATTCTGAGCTCCTTGACCCTCAGCTCCTGACTCTCAACACTCTGGAAAGACGAGGGATCCCAAGTCAGGATGACACTCTTCTGCATCCTCATTTACTGTTGCAGGAAGGACTTTAGATACATTACAGGCCCAGCTGGTCATCCTGTCTGTAAAGGCCCTGATTTCATCATGAGTAAGAGCAAGCCCTGGTGGAGGATACCTAGAGTTGGGAGGGCAAATCTTATCCTCAACACCTTGATCATCTAGTGTGAAACCAAATGAGAACATTGATTATGTCATTACACCCCCCCAGGGTTCTGTGGGTGCTGGGGGTATTGGTGTCTGATGACTCTTAATTGAGACCCTTCCCAGAAATGGCCTTTCTTGCTCTAGGCCACCCCTTTCCCCCAGGGCAGCCTGTATCCAGTGACTGGTCAATGCTGGGGTCCAGTCCCCTCGCCCCGATTCAGGACAGCTCTGAAAGGCTGTTGCACACCCCCATGGGGTCTTGGGATGGGCTGAGGCTCCTACCTCTGCCCAAGCCTGCTCACTTCGCTTCCTGCCTCATGAGTGATTGGCCCTGAGGCCATTCTCCATGTGCCAGTCTCTGTCTCAGAGTCTGTTTCCTTCTGGAATCTCAAGACATCTATTTGTCCCTAAATCTGGGGACACTGGTACAGAGAATCAGTGCTTCTGGAAGTCTGAGGAGGATGCTATTTTCAGGTGTTGACATGGAAAAAGAAGTGGGTCCGGCAATCAAGGGGTCTGACTTCTTTCCTGCACCCTCTTTATACTGGTTCCCTGGAGTCCAGGAAGCCCACTCCCAGGGCTGCAGCCTTGACCCTACCTGTGTGCTCATCCCCTTCCACCTGTACCGTGCTCATGTCCCCTTCACATCCTTCCTTGCACTCACTCACCTCTGAGCCATGACCTTCGGCCAGCCCCAGAAAAGTCACTCGGGTGGATGGCATCTTCAAAAAAATACTAAAAAACAAAAACAAAACCAAAAAAAAACGGACAGAAAAATGACATTGAGATTCTATAGTGAATCTTGGTCCCTGATAAAGTGCTCTGGGAGTTTATGACAAGCAAAGAAACTCTTTAAACTTAAACATGAGGTTCCCAAAAGGCTTCTACATATGTGGACCATTGTCTCTAGTAAGAATGACCTCCCCTGCCCCTAAATAAGAATGACTTCTAGATCCAACTCAAGGAACTCCCTGAAAGAAATCAGGATAATTCTAACTCATTCTAACAGGATAATTCTATTTGCCAGGGCAAATAGTAGGCAGTCAACAAACACTGAGTGAGGACATGAATGGCGAGGCTGCACATTTCTGCCAGTCATTTCTTAATAAATAACACAGGAGATATCAGCTAATTGCAAGATTGTAAAAATATTCCTACTATGGTTTGGTGAGGCTTTTCCAAGTAGTAGCCCCTGAAGATTTCAAAGCCCCCAAGGTCCTACAGAATATTAAAAGAGGAAGTCTGTTTGTTTTTTTTTTCAGTTGGAGTCTCACCCCATCGCCCAGGCTGGAATGCAGTGTCACGCTCACAGCCACCCCAGCGTCGATCTGCTAGACTCCGGTGATCCTTCAGCCTCAGCCTTCCAAGTAGCTGGAACTACTGGCACACGCTGCCATACCCGGGTAATTTTTTGATTTATTGTAGAGATGAGGTCTCACCAAGTTTCCCAGGCTATTCTCGAACCCATGGACTCAGGAGATCCCCTTACCTCGGTGCTGGGATTACAGGCTTGAGCCACCACGCCCAGCCAGGAAGTCTATTTGGAAAGTACATCCATCTGTGAAGGAGTTAGCTCAAATGTCCCTCAAAAGCCTTCCTGGCCCACCCAGTAATTGGCCTCTTCTCCATTTGGACAGGCACTGTCTCCAAGGACCTTTCTCTGTAAATGCTGGACACAGCTCCATAGACTTGCTCCTCTGCAAGACTTCCCCCCCCAGGAAGCCCCTCAAGAGCAGGGACCACATGTATTTTGTCCCTGAGCACAAGCACAGTGCCTGGTACTCTGGAAGCACTTTATAAATATTTATTGAGTGACCAAATCAATTACATATATTTGTTTCAGAAATAATCTAGTGTGGGAAGATAGAGCAATTCATTTTAACATGGACAAAACTTCGTTCTTTCAAAATCCTTGAAGATGATAAAAATGAAACAAAAAGGCAGACTTTATGTTAATGGCGGCACACAGAACAAGACTGACTAGACAACCGGTGAAAAGATGCTTTCTGTGAATCAGGGTTCATTTTATTCTCATCTCCTCTTCTGGAAACTAGGGCTTTCTGTGTCTTTTTGACACAGTGGAGGACACTGGGTGTAAAGAGCATAATGACTTTCTTTGTTTTACCGTAAGCCTGACTTTCCCCCACAGTGTTTAGATTTTATCTGATTCTCATAAATAGGCAACTTAGATTTCTTCTATATTTTGTAACTCTATTTACAAAAATTAAAAATATATAACGGTAAAGTCAACTGATCAATTTATAGTTAATACTTGGGTAAGCTATACTTTACATTTATTGTATAAAATAGTCTACAAGCAAGTTATATATAGTATTTTTAAATATAAAAATAATTTTCATGTTTAAAGGGCATTTATGTGTATTTATCATTTAATATATTCCACCCCCCCCAAGTTTCTCTGTTCTTTTTTTTTAGTCTGAGTCTCACTTTGTCACCCAAGCTGAAGCGCAGTGGCATTATCATAGCTTACCGCATCCTTGACCTCCTAGGCTCAGGTGATCCTTCCCACAGCCTCCTGAATGGCTGGGACTACAGGCACAAGCCACCACACCTGGCTAATTTTTTGATTTTTTTTTTTTTAGATATGAAATCTCACTAGGTTGCCCAGGCTAGTCTTGAACTCCTGGTCTCAAGCGATCTTCCTGCCTCAGCCTCCCAAAGTGCTGGGATTACAGGAGTAAGCCACCACACCCAGCTGATAGCTAACAACAACTAACATTATTGAGATTTACTGAATACCAGATATAGTCTAAACACTTTATTGCTTACTTCCTTGAATCTTCACAGCCTCCTGAGGTAGGTGCTATCAACACTTAAAAACATCGCAGAGAGACAGAGCTTTCAGAGAAAAAGATGTGGCATCTCAGGGACACACATGCACTCTATTATCTTATTCAGATATTCCGTTCACTATTCCAACCAATATTCGTGGTCTGCCTGCTGTGAGCAGGGCTCAAGGAGGAGGGAGTGAAAGGCATTGTACCCACGAAGTCAGGAAACCCTAAGGATGCCCTCCACTGGGGGAGCACAGAGCATTGCTTCAGCAGGGCTGGGTACCTCTGTCCCCTCTGTCTGAGCTCCCTTCCTGCTGTCAGCCACTCAAACTAGACTCACGTGGCATGTAGCCAGACACCCTCTCGACCTTCCTTTCCTGAACAGGAAATAATTTTTGTTCTGGAAAGGGAGGTTTGTACCCTGCTAACTTAAGGCAAACCACACCCCAAAACCTGATTAGATTTGGGCTCAGTATTTAGACTTTGGTTGTCCAACTCCCAAAGTGACTTCCCAGAGAAGGGACTTTCTTCTTAAGCAGCTGCCTTTTTCCGCCACTTTAGAGGAAAGCAGTTTTTCTGAGGCTTCCTGTGGGTGGTCCCTGACTCTTAGCACCACCTCACTGGCATTCACTTGAAAGTGTTTACTGAGTAAATAATAATAATACATATTTTCGTAAATCAGTTCACAAAGAGAGCAATATATTCACAAAGAGAGGAAGATGAGGCGGGCTCGGTGGCTCAGCCTGTAATCCCGCGCCTTTGGGATGCTGAGGTGAGTGGATTGCCTGAGCCCGCGGGTTCGAGACCCGCCTGGGCAAGCAAGACCTCATCTCTACAATAAATCAAAAAATTAGCCGGGCGTGGTAGCGCGCGCCTGTAGTTCCAGCTACTTGGAAGGCTGAGGCGGAGCCCAGCAGGTCGAGGCTGTGGTGGCCGGGAGCGGCCACTGCACTCCAGTCTGGGCGACAGAGTGAGACTCCGACTAAAAAAAAAAAAAAAAAAAAGGACTTTAAAGTGATTTGTAGTAATACTTAGCTAATAAAGCCATGTTCTTAATTTTGTTTTCCAAAACACACTCATAGTCATAAATGCACTGTGTATGATTTTTACATAAAACTAATGTTTCTTTTAATTGAGACATAATTATCAAGTATATCAATGCTTATAAAAATACTTATTTTAATTTTTTCCGAAGTGATTTATTTTTATATATTAAACTTTGCAGAAGAGCTTGAGCTGATATATTCCTATAAATAAGCCTTAAAATATCAGATATTCCATGTTCTTTAATGGTGAAATTCTAATTTAGCATATTTGATGTTCACTTTTTCTTTAAATAATCAATTTTTTAAAAAACAACACCCTGAATACTGTTTAAAATACTGTATATGAATTGTATAGTATCTTGTTAACTAATTACAAGATTGAAAGGAAGGCTGAGGCAAAATGTTGGGATACAATTCTGTATGAATTTGTTGTGTACCTGCCTGGTCTAGGCCTTCTGAGTTTGAATATTTGAATAAGAAGTATTCCTTGGAAACTGGAAATAGTGTATTCTTTGGGAAAATATTGAAGATATCCCAGTATACTAAAGACAGACCCTTCTGCTTCCCTTTCAGTGTAGTAAGGAACTTGGCCTCACCAGAAGGAGGCATTTGGTTAGATTTTAAGAAGGTAACTTCTAAACCCTTGGAAGAAGACCTGATAGTTTATGCTTACTTAGTGGCTCAGGATGGGGCCAGGCACATCATGTAGTCTTGAGGTGGAATTTGGCCATGCCAGAAAGACCAATTATGTGATTAGAAATGAAGTTTTTGGCCACATAATATTGCCTCGCCTCTGGGGAGAGGGGCCTGGAGATTGTGCCTAACCACATTAACAATGAATCAACGACCATACTTGCAAAATGAAGCCTCAATTAAAAACTCTAGACACTAAACTTGGATGAGCTTCACAGGTTGACAATACAAGTGTACTGGCTCACATTATGCCAGCAGGATGACATATTCCGAAGATGATGAGAGCGTGCCATTCAGAAGTATTTTAAACACTTCTATCTTCTTATGACTTACTTAAATGTGTATCCTTTCCTATAATAAACAGAACTCTGAGTATCATAGGCTTCAGTGAGTTCTGCTTGTCTTTTTGTTTTTTAAGCAAAGTATCAAGCCTGAAGGTATTAATGGAAAAACATTCATTTACCGTTGATGTCAGAATTCTTTGGCAGACAAGAATTGTATAGTTTTTAAAATTTTAAGAGTGTAGATTTCATGTTGTTTTCTTTTCACAGAAAAACTAAATCAAATCCAGGAGCATAAGGAAACGTTTGATGATGATGGTTTGTTTAATTGCTTGATTGTAATAGTGATTCTAAAGTTATATGCATATGCCTAAACTCATCACATTGTATTATTTACTTACGTGCAGTTTTTAAAAAAATCAATTATGCTACAATAAAAAGTTGTTGATTAAAATAAAAATGCTCCTTAGTCTGAGTAGAGATAATACAAATAAACATACAGAGAAATGATCTGCTTCTTGATCCAGGTGCAAATTCCATGGAATTTTGATTTTCTGAGGGTGCATAAAGGGGGCATGCTTATTTATAGGGGAAAATTTTCTATGCATGTATATTTCAATAAAGTATATATGTATTTCTGGGTATGAAAAAAATATAGCTAATTTTTGTGGTCTAATTAGTAAAGACAGGTAGCTTTTAATAATTTTGTTTTATCATCATGCAGTATGAAAAACTAATAATTGATGAAGAACAATAATTATTTTTGTTATTACTTCTTGGATCCTGAAACATCTCCTGGAGCCCAATATATTCTTATTCTGAAAATCCAGCCCTGTGGCTCATCCTGGACTTTACTGAGATTCTTGATTTCTTTATATTCACATATAGCATTATGATCTTCCAATAGTATATGTTAATTTGTCCTGGGATATACACACATAAAATAAGTACTTGCCTACAGTAAATTATCCATGTTAATATCTTCCTATATAAACAATACTGACAGCATTCGTTTCCCTTAACTATACACAATTATGAGTAAAGGTTGAGAAAATCTGACCCCATAAGATATCTTCCTTCTAATCCAAAATATTATTTGCAGAAAATTTTACATTTTTTTTTGAAGTTATGGACTTTGTCGAGTAGAGAAGCTTTGACAGTTCACTTTGATTTAGAATTTTGAACTTGATACAGTACTAAATATCTCTTTTTGAATTTTATTAGAAATCAATAGACTGCAGTGGCAAATTTAAATATAATTTTCAGTGAGGCTAATTTTAGGAGACATAACTGATTATAACAAAGTTTTAAAATATACTTTCTTAAAATAATAGCAAATATGTTTAGAATCCACTAGTTGAACAATAGAAGAATGTTGTTTTCAAAATTTCCTTGCACAAGAAAACACTAGATCTAACAGCATCTTTTACATATTATTACATTCTTTTAGTTTATACTTGAAATGATCTAGAGAAGAGTAAACACCTGAATAAGAAGTAGACATTTCATAGATGGCTTTAGATCAACTTACTGACTTAAAATGCAAATTATATAGGAATATTGGCTAAAGAGTAAACTAATTTAGACACAAAAGCAATCTCTGTGCTGGGGTAATATTAATAAAATTTCATAACTCACATTAATTGAAAGTTCATAACCCATATTAGAAAGTTTTAAAACATATAGTTATTTTATTTGTGAGCAGTAACTTGGATGATGTTTTCTTGGATCACTTCCTGATGAGGTAGAAAAAAATAAAAGTTTATTTTCATCATGAGGTGAAAATGTATGCTATGAAAATCTAGATCAAACGATTTTGCTTTTTATATTAGCTTTTCAAAGGTGCCTTACAACTCATACATGCTTGGTTTAATATCTATTGTTATAGATTTACTTGTCATGAAAGTTCTAAAGATTGATGATAGTACAAAAATATAAATAATTTAACTGCTTTCTTCTTGTGTTTCATTTGATTTTAACACCATTTTTCAAAGATGGGAATGAAAAAGATATCTTAAGCAAGTTAGAGTTAAAATAGAATGAAAGCTTTGAAGAATAAAGCAAAAAGGGCCAGATTTTCTTCATAAATAATACATGGTCAGAGACTTTTAAGCACTTTGTGGGACTTGTATGAACTTATTCTATACACTAGAGAAAGTTATTTTCTAAGTAAGAAAAAAATAGTAACTTTATAAAGAGAAATTTCACAAAATAATTTCTTCACTTTTAGCAAGCCGTTTATTCAATGGTAATTTCTGAATATGTGTAATACTTATTTTCATCTTATTATCTCTCATAGGTAAAGTTTGTTCAAGAAGAGGGGGTTTGATATGTCTGCAAAATGGAATATTATTTAACAATAAAAGGGAAAAAATATTGATATATAGCAAAATATAAATGAAACTCAAACAAATTATACCAAGTAAAAAATATCTACATTAGTATTTAATTTATTTTTTAAATGTCAAGAGATAAAGCTATATGTAGAACTATGAAAAGCTTGAGAATGCAATAATAAATTACTAGTTTCATTTTCCAATGGGAATCTTGGGACCAATTATATTACATGCTAGTACAACATTTATCTGCTAGGGAGGGGTCTTAGATGTTATGTGGGGAGGGCTATAACCTTTTCAATTTATTTTATCATTTATGAGAAGGATAAAATATAAAAATATGTTAGGATACCTTCAGGACAATTTTTTAAAAATATATAATGACAATATACAGCTTTGTATAAACAATTTTAAATATATATAATGACAGCATTATATACACTTATATATATACAGTTTTTCCCAGGTACTCAAATTCAATTTTTCTATCTCAGATTGATAGTGATAAGTAGATTTTAAATATAAACACTGTAAGTGGAATTTAAATATAGACACAAATAAAAAAAGACATAAAAGGTTACATTTATTTTTTTACTCTAGATTTATAACTTCTGAATAGTACTTACATATCATCTTATAACATTTATATTTAATTGTGGCCTTAATATGTGTTATTTTAGGAAACATTTAATAAGAATCTCCAATATATTCTGATGGGTACTTTGAAGAAATTACTGAATATAAAACAAAAATAAATTTTGTATATGTTATTATTTCAAATAAAGTGATTTACTAAAATGTGAGAACTACTGGTATACACAATTGAAGAAAACACATAAAAGTAACTGAGGAACACTCTTGACCCAAATTTGGTAAAAATATGATGACAAAAAAAGGATGTGTGAGGGAAATTCTCAAAGGAGTCAAAAGCAAGTAAATAAGCATAGACATGGTATACAAAAATGTGTGAAAATTTTATGGTTGAAGTGTAAAATAAAATATTTTGTGGCAGCTGTTAATCTGAAAATACTATTGTCATAAAATCATAACTAGTATTTTAATGGCATCATAAGTATTGAGAGCATATTTTCATATTAGAAATATCACTAATTTTATGAATTGCCTAGTAGACTAATCCATGTTCATAAATGGTTAGACTAAGATTGAGATAGTTAATTGACTTATTCAAATATACATTTCCATCAAAATGGTAATTTATATTTTTTATGTTTCCTGATCCTGCACCAGTGTTCAATTATTTCTGACAGATTGCTTTCATTATTCTATAAAAGTATATGTGTATTGGCTTCATTATTATCATTATTATTTTTTCTTTGATCCATGTTGAGTTAATTGCATATATTTCTGTTAAAGCTTAATATACACATATATTTTTCTATAAACTCGTCAAACATTTACATTATGAATTTTTATTGTCATATCACTTTATATCCATGTGATTTAGAAAAAATACTTGGAAGCCTAGTGAAAAACCAAAATATTTTTTTGTGTGAAAATATATAATTATTTGCTTTTGCATTATCAAATAGTGAACATCAAATTACCTCTCATGACCTAAGAAAAACCCTAAATAGGAATTTATAACCACATAAATTTTCTTGAATTTTTCTAATTGATGATTTGCCTTGCACGGTACAATCTCATTAATGAGACGACATTTGATGAGTCATAAAGTACTGTAACTTGAACACAGTGTTTAGAATGCTTATAAGATATAGTTTATCTTTTTAATCAAATAATATATTTATACTTTTCAAATCTGAGTCAATAGTTAGAGATATAGAAAAAATATTCTGCCTTTTTCCAAACACACATTTTGTGACCCTGAACTTGAATATATCATTAATGTGGTCCATCATGTATATTCTTATTTTAAGAATTGATTTCAATTTTTAAAATATATTCTTTTATTTCTGTGTTTCTAAAGCTGGGAGATATAACAGGTGAGGATATTGATTTAAGTAGTAAATATTAGATTTACTGTATATATTTCTCTGGCAATTTTGAAACAAACAAACAAAAAATTCTGTTTTGGTGCACACAAAACAGTTCTCTATAGGTGTCTATATGCAACAACAGGATGACTTGTAAAATCTATCTTAAACTTTTGCTGGTGCTGCATTGTTGGTTTTTCTTCCTTTTTTCTAAATTAAAAAAGGTAGATGTATTAAGGAAAGATATGTCGTGAAAGGCACATCAGGCAGGACAACAGCACGAGTGTCTGGTACCTGCAGCCTCATTGCTTGTTTTTCATGTTTGTATCAAGATAACTCATGAGCTGGTTTATGAAACTCAATTTTGATCCAATCAATATGTGAATTTTAAGTATGGAATCACAATTTTTTGTCAGCTAATTCCATTTTCTTATTATTGTTAATATAAGCCAAAAATAATACAAAGAACAATATTCTGTTTAATCTAATTTTATTTTAAATCTCATTTATATTTTCTGGCTTTTCTACTCACAGACCCTGCTTGTGAGTAGTCAGATTATCACAACTGACATCAAAAGGATTTAGTTTGTTTGATAAGGATGCAGAGTGGATGTTTCACAAATAAACATTAATTAATTCAATTATGGTAATTTTTTCCAATTAGTAAAACCCCACTCCCATTTGTTGTTAATATGTTGACAGCCTCAGTTCTCAAAAATATCACAAGATTCATGTGTATCCACAATTCCTCACCAAATTCTTGTGTTTTTAGAGAAAGTGCTATAATTGGAACACTGAGATGCTTCAAAATTTAAGTAGCCTTGCCTAATACATTTCTATTGTGTTTTTGAAAATAAATAATCTAGACATCCAATAGTAAAATTTCCTAGCAGATATACATATTAATGTAATTTAGTAAGAAATTTAAACATTAGCCGGGCTCGGTGGCTCAGTCTGTAATCCTGCGCTTTGGGAGGCTGAGGTGAGTTGATTGCCCGAGCCCGCGGGTTCAAGACTCATCCAGGCAACTTGGCGAGACCTCATCTCTACAATAAATCAAAAAATTAGCCAGGCGTAGTCAGCGCGCCTGTAGTTCCAGCTACTTGGAAGGCTGAGGCGGAAGGATCGCTGGAGCCTAGCAGGTCGAGGCTTCAGTGGCCGGGAGTGGGCACTGGACTCCAGTCTGGGTGACAGACTGAGACTCCAAATCAAAAAAAAAAAAAGAAAGAAATTTAAACATTAATAATTATCTCTGTCAGGAAATTGTTTCTTCCTTTCATGTTCTGTTACAGTTGTCAATAACCTTCAAATTAGAGATCTGTGATTTGTCATTCATCATTATATTTTATGGATCCAACATTTTCATGATTTTTAAATTTTCATTTATGTTGACAATATTGTTCTCATCTTTGTCACTTGAAATAGTCACCATGTGACCTTCTGCTTATCTTTTCATACTCTTCAAAGGATCTCACATGTCTTATATTCCAGTCTCACGCCCCATTTTAAAAGTGTGATTGCCAATTCTTTCATGTGCCTTCAATCCTTTCATCTTATTTCTAGGATACTCTTCCAAATTACATGTGCACTACCAGCCCTGCTCTTTCCTGATCCTCTTTTACTTCCTCTTACCTCTTTACATCTTACACTGCTCATTCATAGCCATGAACTGTTTTCCCTATATGCCTCAGAAAAGATCTAGTAGTATATTCTGAAAAATTCTAATCATATCCAAAGCCAAATACCAAAATGTTATTTTGAATAAAAGTTCTGAGTTATAAAATGAGAATTTTTAGTTTTGTATACCTAACCCTGAATTGTACCCTACAACTTTAAAATAAAAATTAAAAAAAAACAGAAATAAAACAAAACAAAAAATTTTTAAAAATGACAATTAATAACTATTCATTGTTTCCCAACCACTCTTTCTTACATTACTATAATATATTATCATCATTTTATGGTTACTTTTTATATCTTTTTTATTTTGGCTAATTCATTACAAGCAATGTTCATTTTCTTTTCTTTTTCTTTTTCTTTTTTTTTTTTTGAGTCAGAGTCTCACTCTGTCACCCAGACTGGAGTGCTGTGGCATGCTCCCGGCAACCGCAGCCTCGACCTGCTGGACTCTGTTGATCCTTCTGCCTCAGCCTTCCAAGTAGCAGGAACTACGGGTGTGCGCTACCAAGCCCCGCTAATTTTTTGATTTATTGTAGAGACAAGGTCTCATCAAGTTGCCCAGGTGGGTCTCGAACCCGCCTGCTCAGTCAATCCACTTGCCTTGGCCTCCCAAAGCGTGGGATTACTGGCTGAGCCACCGAGCCCGGCCTTTTTTTTTTTCTTTTTCTTTTTAAGGTTAAGGGATTTTCTTTATTTTTTTACAAATTAAGACTATGTAGATTTTATATATTTCTGAACCAAAAACGCCTTTGTCTTCACAGTACGAGTCAGAGAATGCAGTCTGAGCTGAAAAACTAGAAAAGAAAGTGGTAATTACAGTGATAACTGTATTTAAAAATCTGTTCGGCATTTTCTTTAAAAGTAGGGTTTTTTTTCTTTTTTTAATATCTTGCTATTTTTGGCACTGTTTCTAAAGAAAAACTCCTGTATCCCAAGCAAAAAAGCACAAGAGGTGGAGTTTGGCTTCAAGAGATGTAACTCAAATTCTCAGACCTGGCACAGAATCACCAAATGTACGGAGAGCATCACTAATGAGGGTTAATTAGAAGGAAGTCCCTTTAGGAAGTTCTCAAGCCAGAGGCTGGAGGCAGCAGCTAAATGAGGGAATCAATGTCGGTGGAAGTGAGCCATTCTGGGTGGCATGCCACTCCAGGGATACACATGGTTTGGAAACCAACAGTTTCATGGGATGGCATGGTGGCATGGCAAACCAAGAACCTGTAGCCACCACGCCAATCGTGGACTGGCTGTGAATGGGAGAGACACATGTGATGTCCTACTGGTAATGAGCTTTCAGTGGCTCAGTCCCTTCACTGAAGCCTTGCCAGATGTGCAGAGCCGGAGTCGCCTGGACACTGCCCTGCCATGCCAACTGACAGTGGGAGTCCACAGGGAAGGAGCTGGAGATCCCTATTAGGGCTACTCACTCACACTTGAAGCCACAAAGCTCTTGCTGGTTTGGTCACCTGGCTCCCAGCTAAAAGGCCGCAAATTTCTGGAAATTGGTGAAAGGACCATACACTAAGGTACAGGAGTAAAATGAACATTTACCTACTGCCCCGAATCTCTGGTCTGATACTGCCTATAGTGATTAGGTGGGGACAAAGATGCACTGAAGGCCAGTTGGTAATGTACCCTTAAGTTATTGCAGCCCAGCTCTGTTGATCTGAATAGGGAACCACTTGGCTGGTAGAGCAGATTCTGCTCCCCACTGCCTCAAACAGGTCATCTAGGCTTGTCTGAAAGGATTGGTTATGATTAGCTTCAGAGGCT
Organism: Tarsius wallacei; assembly: GCA_963574415.1. Lineage (NCBI taxonomy): Eukaryota > Metazoa > Chordata > Mammalia > Primates > Tarsiidae > Tarsius > Tarsius wallacei. The sequence goes on along the minus strand of CAUYQG010007934.1, from coordinate 18,026 downwards.
CAACCATTCCCCTTCCCTATCCTTCCTCTCTAGGGACACTTAATCTTAGCCACCTAGTGGAGGTCTTAGTAAGGTGATAACCAATTAAAAAAACAGGAAGTCTGGGAACTCTATGCTATCTCTACCTTTCCACACATAATCAGCCTTTTCATGAATACCCAACAAAAATTTGCCCTCCCTTTGTGCTGAAATCCTCCTACCCATGGATGGAAAGCAGGTAGATTTCCTGAGAGTCTGGCAAGGGGTGGAAAGGGAACACACAAATCCACATCTCCTTTGGGAAGGCAAGGTAGAAAGGTGTGTTGGCCAGAGCCACCTGAGCGCTCAGAGGAAGCAAAGCCTCCACCAGAAGAGGCTCTTCATTTTCTTTGTTGGGGCTGAGAGCTCGGTTCTGCCAAGCCTGGGTTAACAGGAGGATCAGTGAACTTCTTTGCAACGGAAATCACACCGCCAGTCCCACAGGACTGTGCATACACCAAACAAGGCTGAGGAAGGGCAGGCTGAGGTGGCTGTATGGAACAGTTCAGGTCCACTTGGTGAAGCATGGTGGGAAAGTGGATTCCTGGAGTTAGCGCCCTCTGCTGGTCCTGCACCTTGGTCACATGGGCCAGCTGCCTGCGCACAGGAAGAGCTACGGGTGGGGTTGACAGGAAAGTGAGCGAGGAGAACCCCAGGACGAAACAAACTCCAAACTATATTCTACCAATAGTTTTTTGATCAAAAAATTCAAAATAGAGAAAACCACAAAGTACAAAAGTTTTTCTGATATTTTTCATTATCATGGAGCATGCCACCTGTTATGTGTGCAAAGAGAAAATGAGGGATAGAGGGAAAGGAAGCCACACTGGGAAAGGCTAAGGTGGTCATTTCATTTCTTCTCTTTCTTCTTGTCCTTCTCAATCATAGCCAGGATCATCATGAGTTTTCTGAAGAGAATGAAATCTAAGAAGAGGCCAATGCAGTACCAGATATAATCCTTATCTCCATTTTCAGCCTTTTCAATAATGAGTTGAGTATCAAAAAGGACAAAGCCACACATGACCACCAGTCCCAAATACAGGTTTGCCGGGAAAAGTCAAGTGGATCGCTGACATCAAGATACCTCCCAGAAACAGGTAGCTACGGCTCAGGGCATAGAGTACACTCAGAGTGAAGCAGGTGAAGATCATTGCTGTGCCCATGAAGGCAATGGGAAGGATGCTGGGGTTGATGGCAATGCACAACTGCATGGCAGGGCCCAGGCCAACTCCTGTAAGGAAGGCAAATCCAGCAAGAAGTCCCAGGCTTTTCTGCTCCGTTTCATGGTTATGAGGTGTTGTCATCAGCCAAATCATCAAGCTCAGGGAGTCCAAGGCAGAGAGCAACCCGGCCTGAATGAAGTGAGTAACCACATGGACATAGGCCCCTGCAGCTGCCACAAACATACAGAAGGCAAAACTCACATAGACCTTCTTCAGGTGCTGCTGTGTCAAGGAGGTTATGTGGGGAAATTTTAAGAGGGCATCAAAGTTAATCTTCTGATCAAATATGTTCTTGGTTCCAGAGTCTGTAGGACACAGGCTCCACTCTTCTTAATCTGTGCCTTAAGAGATGACCAGCTCTTCTAACACTGGAAGTGCTCTCAATGCTCATTTTCTAATTCTGTATTTTTAAAATTTCTACTGCCAACACAAAGTTTTTCATGTGCAAATAAATGAATATTCATTAATATTATTTAAACATGATTTCTGTAACTGTAAGTTTAAAAATTGGATTTTAAAAAAATATTCCCTGAATAATATGGTAAATAATATTTGGTATTATTATTTTTTTTTTACCAAAAATCATTATTTTGATATCATTTTAGTTATTATTAAAAAATAATTGAAAACAAAGTAGTTTTTGCTGATATTGTGTTTCAATTGGTTTTAACAATGAATTCATTGATTGTTATTACATTTATTTTTTGGAGGAGGAAGAGACTTATTTTTTGAAAGTTGTTTTCATAATTAGACATTAATGATTTTGAAATAGCTAATGAAATATGTAAAACAATTGCAATAGCTTACTTGACTTAAGTAACTCCATTTTGTTAAAATCCTCCATCTTAGTTGTCTGCTTGACCTAAAAATGACCCCCTCAGTGTGCACGTGGGATGGTTGTAATGGTCCCATGACCACAGACCCAGAGTCTTGTTCTCCTGAGCTGTTCACGCTGACCATTTGAAAACTGTCTAAGTCGGGCTCGGTGGCTCAGCCTGTAATCTCGTGCCTTGGGAGACTGAGGTGAGTGGATTGCCTGAGCCCACGGGTTCGAGACCCGCCTGGGCAACTTGGCGAGACCTCATCTCTACAATAAATCAAAAAATTAGCCGGGCGTGGTAGTGCGTGTAGTTCCAGCCAGCTACTTGAAAGACTGAGGTGGAAGGATCGCCGGAGCCCAGCAGGTTGGAGCTGCAGTGGCTGAGAGCGGCCATTGCACTCCAGTCTGGGTGATGGAGTGAGACTCCCAACTCAAAAAAAAAAAAAAAAAGAAAACTGTCTAACTACAAGTTCCGTGTAGTTGTATGTTTTATTAGCTGAAATCAGATGCTGTGCCAAGAGATTGTTCTTTGCAAAATTCCCCTGCCACATCTCCATATTTTATTCCTATATTTTGTTATCTTTTGTTTTTAGTTCCTTGTTCCCTCACCCACCTGCTGTGTAGCCCACTTGCAGTTTTTGCGTTTATAAGCCTTTTGCTAGTTTTGCTTGGGGTTGAGAGCTTCTTGGCATGAGCCTACTCTTGACTGTATGCTAATAAAGGACTCATAAATTGAACCTGATGTACTGGCAACTCTCCTTTCTCTCAACCTGGCTATAACATTTGGAGGCCCCAGCAAGAATCGCTAACCTCGAGAGATAGCCTCACTCCGGCTCTCCCTGGCTTGGCAGAGATGTTATAGGGGAGGTGCCTCCTGCATCATTCAGGGCCTCACCTCTCATCTGGCTTGAATGGAGTTGGAACGACTGCTGAATTCCTCTCACCTGAAAAAAAAGAACCAGAGTCCGTCTACATTCTCCTAGGAGGTAAGAGTCTGTTTTGTTCTGTTTGCGGCCACAATTCTGTTTAAGGAAGTCACAGCCTGATGGGGTCACCCTTTGGAGACTATTCATTAGGCCAAGACATTGGTTGAGTAGAGTCCTCTGGTTTTCTGCCCTGAGGTTGTTCCAGGGATCCATAACTCTTCTGACTTGGTCCGGATGCACCCTATCTGTCATTGTGTTTTAATTGTTTGCTTGTTGTTTACTCGTTCTTTGTTATGGGTTCACAGAATTCACGACCTGTCAGTCTTCTGCCTAATAAGCCGCTCCTTAGACACTGTTCATTAAGCCAAGACATTGGCTAAATAGAGTCTCTGTTTAGTATCTGGCTTCTGTTTGGGTACCCACTTTGTCTTCTAACTGCCTATGGTATTTCTTTATTGCTGTCATCCTTGGCCTTCCCCTGCTTTGCATTCTTGCTGTGCTCTTTGCCACAGGGCTTGCCTCTGTTGTACTTTTGGACTGGTCAGCAAGCCAGAAACTTCCATTAGCCTTTGCTTATCTTCTTGTGGTTGGAGGTCTGATCCTCATTAAGTGCCTCCTGTAATTTACTGTTTTTGGCAATATGCGGTCATGGGCTTCTAAGCCACCAGTCCCCTGGGCTGTATAATAAGGAATTTCTCTGTTGGGTTTGCAGAGGACTACAGTGTCCATCTCTCCAAAGGCAGACTCCAGACTCTGTGAAAATGATTGACCTGTGTTTAATGTTGAATAGCCCTCCACAGGGTCTCTGGATGTTCATGTTACTTAGTCAGTCTGGAAGGTCCTTACAGCGACCACTAGTTATCCTGATCAGTATCCCTATATCAACCAATGGTTAAATTTAGTCCAAAGCCCCCTTCCATGATTAAAGATATGTTTTCTTAAGACTTAGGACCCTTCCTATAAACCATACTATATGGAGACAGAGTTTCTAACTTAAAAAAAAATTTAAAAATAAATAAATAAAATAAATAAAGCAGGGTGCTATATACAAAGGCCCCTGGCTAACTCTTAAAGGAAAACTTGTTTTACCTATTTCTCAAGAGAATGAAATCTTGCTAAAATCCTTGAGACCATAGGTTTTAACCTCCCTGGTAAAATCAACCATGTGCATTCATCTTCCCACCTGGGATACTTGCCAGCAGCTTCTTTTTACACCTACTTACTTCTAAAAAGCCAGAACACATTAGAGCTGAGACTAAAAAGCCTGTCCTGGCCTCAGCAGCTGATACAGAGGGAAAAAGTTAGGAAATGTTAGAGGAGGTTTTTCCCTTCTCTCGCTTGGATTGGGATCCTAATACTTTGGCAGGGTCTAGAACATTAAAAACTTACCACTGGACTCTATTAGCTGGTTTAAAAGGAGTTGCTCAAAAACCTATTAATCTTTCCAAAACTACTGAGATTATTCAGGGTCCCAAGGAGTCACTGGGGGTGTTTCTTGAACGTCTTTAGGGAACATTTTGTACCTATACCCTGTTTGACCCCTTGGCACCTGAGAATCCTCAGGCTGTTAATTTGGCTTTTGTGGCTCAAGCGGCCCCTGACATCCAGAAAATGTTACAGAAACTTGAGGGTTTTGCAGGAGTGAACACTTCACAGCTGCTCGAGGTAGCTCAGACAGTTTTTAATAACTGAGATGCTGAGAAACAGAAACAAGAAGACAAGAAAATGGACAGAGCAACAAAATGACAAACAAACATATTAGTTGTTGACATCCAGACCTCCCGACCTGGTTAGAGGCCAGCATGTAAAACAAAGGGAGAAACTAAAAAGAAACAAAACTGATGCATCCAGCTAGCCAAGAATCAATGTGCATATTGTAAAGAGTTGGATCACTGGTAAAAGATTGCCCTCCCTACCCAAAAACAGAGGATCCTAAGTCAATTCTGGTCCTACCCTCTACTGGTGAAACTGAAAATAACTCAGACTGAGGAGGTCAGGGCTCTTTTTCCTTAGGCCCCAAGAGCCCATGGTAACCACTGCTATTGGGAACAACCCAGTCCAACTCTTAGTGGACACTGAGGCGGGGAGGACCTGTCGGTCCTAAATTCACCGTTAGGACCCATATCCAAGAAGCAAATTTCTGTTCAAGGGACAACAGGAACAATAACAAACTGCAAATTCACCTCCAACCAGATGGTTAATCTAGGTCAGAAACAGGTCACCCACTTGTTTCTAATAACCTCTGACTGCCCATACCCTCCCATGGGTCAAGATTTGCTCCGGAAACTAAAAACAACTATTGTGTTCTTGCCTGATGAAACTAAAATGTATATTCCTACTGACACTGCTTTTCAAATCCTAGACACTGTTCCGCTTTCTGAAAGGTACCTCTTAGCTTCTTCTGATTCTCCCACTAAAAATATCCTATCAAATTTGCTTTTACAGTTACAGCAGGAATTTCCTTCAGTCTGGGTAGAGATCAACTCACTGAGATTGGCAAAACATCACCCACTGGTCGTGATCCTGATTCAGGGGATACCAGTCAGCTAACTTGAACTTGGTTATCATAGGGTTTCCTGGTGAAATCTTGCAATAAGATTTGTCAGAATTCCGTTCCTTACACCCTGAATGTACTTTACTCCAGTATGTAAATAATCTCTTGCTTGTGGCTGCAGATTTGGATACTTGTTTAAAAGGTACTAAGGCTCTGCTACAGCTCCTCTAAGACTTAGGCTACTGTGTGTCAGTAAGAAAGGCACAGCTCTGCTCAATCGAAGTTTCCTACCTGGGATACCGGCTAATAAACGGTAAGCAAGCCCTGACCTTGGCCTGGAAAAAAGCCATTCTTCAAATTCCTATGCCAAACACAAAGAAACAGGTATGGAAATTTCTGGAGGTGGTGAGGTATTGTTGGTTATGAGTCCCCAGTTTTGCTGAAATTGCCAAATCTCGATACACTGCCACGGCAGGGGATCAGACCCTGTGATGGACTGCTCCGGAGGAGCAAGTGTTCCAGCAGTTAAAGACGGCTCTCACTCAGACCCTGGCTTTAGCCCTCCTAGATGTTATCAAGCCTTTCATTTGTTCATTCATGAACAACAAGAAATTGCAAAAGGGGTCCTCACTTAGACCTTAGAACCCTGGAGGGGACCGGTGGCTTACTTGTCAAAAAGACTGGACCCAGTGGCCTCTGGTTGGCCCTCTTGTCTCTGGACCATTGCTGCCATGGCCATGCTAGTTAAGGAAACACATAAATTGACTTTCAGCCAAAACCTGGCTTTAACTGTTCCCCATGATGTTGAAACTCTGCTCCGAGAAGCATCTGGCCATTGGATATCAAACTCACACATCATCCAGTATCAAAACTTCCTACTTTACCAACCTAGATTAACTTTCTCTTCTACTCAATGCCTCAATCTGGCCACCCTGTTGCCCAGTGATAATCTGGAAACACCAGTTCATGACTGTGAAGACGTGTTGGATATCTCTCGGGCTTGCTGACCTAATCTTCAGGACACTCCCTTAAGTCAGACTAATGCTGACCTATTCACAGATGGTAGCAGCCTGGTAATAGGGAGAGTCAGCAAGGATGGTTCATCAGTAAACATAACTCCAGACATAAGCTGGTCACAGGCATTGTCTCAAGGTAATTCTCAAAAAGCTGAGTTAATTGCTGTAACTCAGGCCCTGAACTGGGGAACAGAAAAGCGAGTAAACAGCTTCACTGACAGCTGGTATGCCTTTGCTATACTTCATGTAGGACTTCTTACTGCAATTAAAAAAAAAAACAAAAACACAAAAAAACAAACAAACAAACAAAAAAAAACCACAAGTGGATCAGGCAGGCAGGGGCATACAAGAATCCTATCAGATGGTGGACCAAAGACTGGAAAAATATTTTGCCTGAAGCTCTCAGACATACTTTGGTAAAACTACTATGCTCTACCACCCATTTGGAAGACACCAGAATAACTGAGCTGTTAAACCATTTTTATCATATTAATAACTTAAAAGTATAGCAGAAACGGCAGCCGCTATGTGCTCTACCTGTGCCCAAGTCAATACAAAGCAAGGGCCCAGACTTCTGGACAGCATAAGGGTCCGAGAACTAAGTCCCAGAGAAAAATGAAAAATAAATTTCACTGAAATAAAACGTACCCATGTGATATATAACTATCTACTGGTGTTTATAAATACTTTTTCTGGATGGGTAAAAACTTTTACCACAAAGAATAAAACCACCCTTATGGTTAGAAGATTTCTACTAAATAAAGTTATTCTTAGGTTTGGGCTTCCTCTCTTCATGGTCTCTGATAACGGTCCTGCCTTTACCTCTTCCATAGCTCAACTGGTCAGCAAGACACTGGCTCTGAACAGGTAGAATGCATGAACCAGACTTTAAAAATTACTTTAACCAAATTAATAATAGAGACTGGTGAAAAATAGGTAAATCTTCTGCCTCTGGTCCCTCTCTGGGCCAAATGCACCCCCATAAGACTGAGTATACCCCATATAAAATCATATTTGAACCCCCTCCTCTGTTACCCTGGTTATGGGACCCCATTCTTGAAAAAATTACTGATCAATCTCTGTTAAAGTATCTCCAGTCCCTCCAGAAGGTCCAGGTCTCTGTCCACTCCAGTGTCTGTGCTGCTTTGCCCACTCCATCTCCCATGCCTTGTCATCCATTCCAGTCCAGAGACCTGTTTTTCATGAAAAAAGTTGCAGAAAAAAAGAATTAACTCCTGCCTGCAAGGGACCCTTTATGGTCATCATCACCAGTTTGGCCAGCCCACTGATTCTCCTTGTCCTCAGTTTGCTTGTAGGGTCCTGTATATTCAATTGGTTTATCAATTTCATCAAATAACAAATCAATTCTGTGAAACTTGTGCATGTAAAAACCTATTGTAATTCTATACCCATGACTGATGACTCAACTAATTGACTCATGTACAACTTTAAGGGGGGGATGAAATAGCTAATGAAATATGTAATATACTTGCAATAACTTACTTGACATAAGTAACTCCATTTTGTTAAAATTCTCCATCTAAGCTGTCTGCCTGACCTAAAAGTAAACCCCTGAGTATGTACATGTGATTGTTGTAATGTTCCCGTGACCACAGACCCATAGCCTTGTTCTGCTGAGCTGTTCACACTGACTGTTTGAAAACTTCCTAGCTACAAGTTCCATGTAATTGTATGCTTTGTTAGCTGAAATCAGATTTTGTGCCAGGAGAGTGTTCTTTGCAAAATTCCCCCTGCCACATCCCCATTTTATTCCTATATTTTGTTCCCTTTTGTTTTTAGTTCCTTGTTCCCTCACCCCCCCACCCCATGTAGCCTACTTGTGGTTTTTGCCTTTATAAGTCTTTTCCTAGTTTTGCTTGAGATCAAGAGCTTCTTGGCATGAGCCTACTCTTGGCTGCATGCTAATAAAGGACTCATAATTTGAACTTGGTGTACTGATGATTTTCCTTTCTCACAATCTTACAATATATGTTCATAATATAGGCTAGTGATATATTAATACTATAAATGTGTCAGCTATTCATGACATAAATTAAAAAGATTTATTATACTATGACATCTAATAATCACCAGTAGAAATATTATTTTAATATATCAATGTTATTAAATCAGTACTAATAACCCAGAGAGGAGTCACTCTATACAGGTCAACAGGGCTAAATTCAATGTTGTCAGATGTATTGTTTGGGAAAACAAACAATAAACTATTTTTTCATGAGGTCAAATAAAAATGTAAAGTACTTCAGTCAAACATTGTTTTATGCTAGATAGGCAATCAAGAAATATTAGCTGCAGGAACAAATGATTGAAATATTGTTTGTATTAAAATGATCAGTAAATATCAGGGTAATCTGAAAATCATCTTCCAGAGAAGAAGTTTTATAACTGCAAGATTTCAAGACAGGAGGTCAAATCCCCATGCTGATAACAAATCAATAAAAGAAAATACCTTAGTTTCTAGTCATGCTAAGTATATTTTTAATTTTACTAATTTTAGCTTTTATAATACTTAACAGGAGCATTATACATTGCCTTGGAATATTCTAACTGACTCATAATTTTAGCATTTATAAGGATATCTACATTCTTGGGGATACACTTTTATAGCCTCTGCTTTTACTGTATCATGAAGATAAAATCTTATCTACTGCTTACCTTACCAAATTATTATGACAATTTTATGATGTATTGGCAAGGTCATGGTAAACTGAATTTTATTATTTTGTACATTATAAAAGCATCTATAATAAAATCATATATGCATAATTTATTTGTAAAATATATAAAAATTTACACAAAATATCCAAAAACATTATATGTATTTGTACTATGTAGTGTTGAAAATGCATACACTAATTCTTAGGCATGCAATTACTTTTTAGTCTACATTTTGCTGCTTATAATATAATACCAGATACTAGGTAATTTACATAGAAAATAAATTTATTTCTTGCAGTTATAGAAACTGAGAATTCTATGGTTGAGGAACTGTATCTGGTAAGGGCCTTCTTGCTAACAGAGACTCTCTGCAGAATCTCAAGATGGTGCAGGGCATCATAGCAAGTAGGTTGAATGTTCTCACTCAAGTCTATCTTTCCCTTTTTTTTATAGAGCAATCTTCTCAACTCCCATGATAATGCATTAATCTGTTAGCTAACTAATCCCTGAATGCATCAATTCATCCATGAGGGCAGAGTCTACATGACCTAATTACCTCTTAAAGTTCCTACCTTTTGATACTGTCACACTGTAGATTAAATTCGAAAATAGCATGAGTTTTGAAGACTAATTTTCAAACCAAACCACTTCTGTATTTCAAATTAAAATTCATAACAAAAATTAATTTTTATAATGAAAGTTACTTTTTATATTATAAATAATATAATTTAGAATAGTTATTTTAAGGTAAAGAAATACAGTAATATATATATATTACATATATATATAAAAACGGGAGACCTTTGCTTTTGATTTATTTAGATTTACTTCTTTTTGCTTTTTATTTACTATTGAATTTTATAATTTAAAAAATATTTGTCATGTTTAGAACTGAACATATATTTGTTAAGCTGTTATCTGGTGTTATGATATGTCTTAGACAATTTTCGTATGATTTGGGCAGAGCCAACTTTCAAGTTTCTTAAACATAGGGAGACTTCTTAATTCTCAGGTATTTGCATAAATGTAATTAGAAGCCCTGAATAACACTCGATTTGCTTGTGGCCAGGAACTTCCTGGGAGAGAGATTTAACACAGGTCATTAATTAAATTCAGATAAGCCGGGCTCGGTGGCTCAGCCTGTAATCCCGCGCTTTGGGAGGCTGAGGTGAGTGGATTGCCTGAGCCCGCGGGTTTGGGACCCACCTGGGCAAGCAAGACCTCATCTCTACAATAAATCAAAAAGTTAGCCGGGCGTGGTAGTGTGCGCCTGTAGTTCCAGCTACTTGGAAGGCTGAGGCGGATTGCCGGAGCCCAGCAGGTCAAGGCTGCGGTGGCCGGGAGTGGCCACTGCACTCCAGTCTGGGCGATGAAGTGAGACTCCAACTCAAAAAAAAAAAAAAAAATTCAGATAGATGCAGACTTATCCTAGCAAATAAGCTTAATAAATGGGGTAACTTCATTCATTTCATAACTTATGGAAGAAAAAAATAAGATAATAAAATAAAGTTACATAAGTGAAGGAGTATTCTAGCATTTAAACCGGTTATAATTTAAGGATTTGGCTTTTGTTAAAGCAGAGACAGGTGGGCAGTAGGACCACTTGAGTAAAAGAGTGCCAAGAGCAGTGGATGGGTAGCAACATGTTGCATCTCTGATCAAGTGTGGACAAAATATAATTCCACAAGAAATTACTAGAATTAATACATTACTTGAAAAATAAGTTTGAGGAAGGTATAAAATTACGTATATTTGAGTGGGAATCTAACATTTTGTGATACTGTGTTATCATGACAAATTCATTTTCAACAGAAAGTAACCAGAAGTATGCAGCAGTTCTGAGACTGTACAAATTACTTATACTAAAAGTACATACGTATTTTATGCAATAACTTAGAAAAGATCACAATATGATATATTCTATATGGTTAACAATTAGCCAGTAAGGAGAGATAAAAATTTGTTGTTTAAAATATTATGTGAAAACATTACATTTGCAAAGCAAAAAATTCCCTGCTATGTTATATAAAATAGTTTCTAAGACTAGCTAACTATAACACTGACATTGTTTTTGTTTGTTAACTTTATTAAGTTATTATTTCTTATGTAGCACATTATCACAATCTTAGCTTCTTAAATGGAATAACATTTATTATCTCGCAATCTTTGTGAATCAGAAGTCTGGGCACAATTTAACTGAGACCTCTGAAAAGCTATATCCAACTTGTTGATCAGGACATGGCTTGCATCTGAAAACTCAACAGAGATGGATCCTTCTATAAGTGTATTCAGGCCATTTGCATAATTCTCCTTAGACTTGTAAGATGAGGTCCCAACTTCATGCTGGCTGTTGTCCAAGGTCTGCCATTAGTTCCTACAGGTTTCCTGCAGTTTATTGCCATGAGATTTTCTCAATAGGCTAATTCACTTCATGGCAGTTTAATCCTTCAGGAAAAGAATAAAATAAAAAAAATTTTTAGCCTAATTCTGCTAACAAAATGGAATCTTATAAAGTATGACATAATCATAGGAGCAATATTCTATACTGTTTGCTAAATTCTATTGTTTAGAGAAGTGTCACAGTTTCTGTACACACTCAAGGAGAAGAGATTATACAAAGGCATGGATGAATACCCAAAGGCAGGAATCATGTATGAATCATTTTAGGTTCTATTCATCACAGTTGTGAGCTATCAAGTGATATAATTTGATTGCTTTCTCACTTCACTTAGAGAAGATATTATTGTCAATCTTAATTGCTGATTAACTAAGTTTGTATATTTCAATTAAGGTGAAAATCAATAATAACCACCAACAACCATTTGAAATAAGGAAAACTCTAGAAGACTGCAAGTATGCTTTACACTATTCTAATAAAATACATTTTCTAAGTTAAAACAAAAGCAGTTATTATAGCCCATTTTGTGCCTCTTTAATAGAATACCTAAGATTGGGTACATTATAAAAAACTTCAGATTTACTCTTTAGAGTTCTGGAGGTTAAGATGTCCATAGTTAAGGAGTCCACATCCAGTGAGGACCTTTTTGCCGCACTATTCAATAGCAGAAACTCTAATGACAAGAGAGCACATCTGCACATCATATTGGAGAAAGGATATTTCTCTCTCTTATTTTTTTTTTACTCTGGGCTTCCAGTCAATAGGATGGTGCCTGCTCACACCAAAGGCAGATCTTTTCTTCTCAAGTCAACTGACTCACATGGCAGTCTCCTCTGGAAACACCCTCACAGATTCACCCAGAAGTAATGCTTCACCAATTCTCTAAGTATTTTTAATCCAGCCAAGTGGATTCCTAAAATTAACTAGCACTCCAATGTTGTTCTAAAAAAGTTAAATTAAATTAAAAATGTATCTTAAGTCTAGTTTAGTAGCATCATTTTAATTAGTGTTCATAAGGAAACTAATGTTTTCTTTATTTTTTAGGAACCCATATGTCTTGAGTCCCAACTCCTGAAGAAGTTTTGTTGTTTTTAAAATATATTTATAACTGGGTGTGGTGACACGTGCCTGTAGTTCCAGGTACTTGGAAGGCTGAGGCAAAAAGATCAGCTGAGCGCAGAAGGTTGAGGCTGTGGTGGCCGTGAGCATGCCATTGCACTCCAGCCTAGGCGACAGAGTGAGACTCCAACAAAAAAACTGCATTTATATGCATACTTCTTTGAACATGAAATTGCTAATATTTGAAATTTAAAAACAATAATTTTATGTGGGTGCACCTGATGAAATATATGTTCATACGTGTGTGTATATATGTGTGTTCATGTGTGTGTGAATGTCTTAAATTAAGTCAATTGCTTAATGTCTTCACAAATAATGTGAAACAAGGAATACACTGATATCCATTTCTCATTATTTTGTAAAAATATCGGGCATGTATGTGTATATGCATGCTTTCTTTTTCTAGTTTCCCTGTGGGGAAAAAGTATATCTAGGAAAAAATGCTTCTAAAGATCTTTATTTTAATAACATAGTTAATATACTCTCTTTGAATTTATCTTGGTAATTTAGATGTCTTTTCAGACTCTGTATATGTTAATTAGGGACAATCACAGATGTGATATGTTTCTGGTAGTAAAAATAAGCATTAAATTGACTGACAAGTATCATCCTAGTCACAAACACCAACCCCAATTAAGTTTAACTGAGAGCAAGAGAAAGGGCAGATAAAATTTTTAATCAAAAACGTATCTGACTTTATGGCATCTGCTATCTGTTCCTTGAGGTGTTAACATGAAACACAAGCATATAAAATACAAATAAAAAGAAGGATTTCTCATGAGATTCCCTCCTCACTTTACCTAGAAGCTATTCATTGTGAAGTAGGTTCATGGTGCACTGCTTACTGACTTGTCTGTAAGAAGGAACACCCCTTTACACAATTCAAAGTGAGTTTATTACTTACAAATAGGCCATAAGGCACAACAGAAGCCTAGGATTCATTTTAAGCCTGTCTCCCAAGGCTCAGAACAGATACCTGGTATAGACTGAGTCTCATCTGTGTGTGCCCCATTTTGTACCAAACCTGAAGGACTTGAGAAGCAGCCTACTCTAGATTTCATATCTCAGGGTAATGGGAATTGCTGAAATAAAGCACTGAATGACATCCTATTTCTAGATGGAGACTACACCAGAAAAACTTTGTTGTTTCAGCCAGTCTTTTCCTGTCTCGGGGTCTTACATTATTGGTACATTCTGTAGTTACTTATGTGAACTACAATCAAGACATGTGGAAGAACAGGGCTGGTCCAAAGACAGGCAGGTCCAAAGCTAACAGGCATTGCAGCAATTTTGTTACTGCATACTTTGGTGAATGACACGAAAAAATGGGCAAGATCTTGCATCAAAGAGGAAAGTGAACATATATCTGTGTGAGTGAAAATATTTCAAGAATAAATGTAAGTAAAGCATGCATGTGAACAAGGGAAACTGAAAAAAAATTGGGGAACAGATTCTATTGGGTTAGCCTAGTTTGAAAGATTTAGTATAATCAAATTTAATATTAGACATGATTTCCAATGTTAGAAAAGACCAATGTAAAGAGTGTGTTCAAAATTTGAAATAACTCATTTTATTTTCACAGACAGAAATAATCACTATTTCAGGGTGACTCTAGAGTCTTATGTTAGTTCAGAAGGACTATACTAGATCGTTGATACACTAATGTTTTTTGCTATGTTTCTCTGAAAATAGAGCTATTGATGTGAACCGAAATTGAATGCCATAAATTTGGCAAACAATATATAATTACCAAAGACTGTTTAAAAACTATCCAAAGTTAAAATGTCACAACTATTTTAAATGAAATCTTATATATATATTGTTTTCATTTTATCTTTACTTCCCTCTTTTTAAATAAATGCTATATTTTGTTATGGATTTTATAGATGGCTATCTGAATTTTTGAATCAGACAAATAAATAGACATGAAGATCCTGTTTTTAATTATAACACTATTATCTTCATCATGTAAATTTTACAGCATTATTACCTTGATTTGTACCCATATGCATTATACAGTGATCTGTACTAGCATACTGGCATGTGTTCAAAGATTTCAATGCTATTTCCATATCATTTAGACATTTCAACTTTGACATGTTTTTTGTAATTTGTAATTTTGTAATAATATTTTTGTGCAATATTGAAACAAAGTAAAATACATTTTAAGCTATTCAATCAACAGAACAATATTATGAAAGATTAAGAAAAATAATACAAAACACTAGTTACTAACCAACGAAAAATGTGATAAATAATTTAAAATAAGTGAGATATAATATATGTAAAAAAGAAAATAAAAGTTTACAAAGAGCATAAACTATTCATACGAATAACTAAAATTCAAGACAGAATGCATTTTTTAGAATAGGTACAAACATAATGATAACAAAAACACTGATGATAGAGATATAATTCTGGATGGAGAGGTGAAAAGAGTGATGGTTAACAGATGGATGTTAAAGGTAGCTCCAAAACTCAACCTCAAAAAGAGAATAGATATTTTTGTAGTGGACATGGAAAAACTGACAAACATCACCAAAATAAATCAGAAATCAAAAGTAACATACTACGATAAAAGTAACAAGTTCATCAAGATATAGGGTGTACACAGAGGACATAGCTAAATTTTAATAGAATATTATTCAAGAAAAAGACCTGCTGGAAATGAAGCTGTACAGAGTTAGCTTTGTCACATTGGAAGAAATAATGTTGTCTCTTCTTTAGAAACCAATGAAAAATCATTTAAGGTGTATGAACCAAGAAGAAACGTAATCATAAGTTTGTCCTAAACATAAAATATTGCAAGTCACCGCACAAGTGGAAGATTAGAGATCAGAGAGGAACGTTCTTTTTTTTAAGTTTTAAAATAAAGTTTATTAGAAAAAGAAGAGAAGAAAGGAAGACATGCTAGATTTGTCATGGGCAAGAGAAACCGTTGAGAAACTTGTTTTTAAGAAATTCAGATAAGGAACGGAAAACATCTGGATTTGTATACTGGAAGAAGAGATAGTGGAAAATAAAAAAATTGGAAAGACACAGTATTGCTCAGGATATAGAGAGCATGGTCAGGCATGGTATACAAATGTCATTATGTTTTCTAGGTCCAAGTACCTGGAATTGCTTACTGGCTGGTTTTTCTGCCCCTAGGCATTAATGGATAAAGAAGACATAGTTTGACCTGGACTTGAAAATAAAGGGAAAAGCGTTTTGATTTTGAATGTGTTGATCTCTGCTTCCATAACACCCATATGGATATCTTTAATATGCACTGAAACAAAAGGGTTGGAATATGGGAAAATGATAAAGGATTGCACAGTAACTCATGAACCATTTAAATATTGTTAATAGTAGATAATAATTAAATTGATTCTGAAGTTCAGAATTGAATGGAATTAAAGATAGATAATAAAATATTAACCCTGGCTTTTCTTAGAAAAAGAGTCCTTTATGTCAACTTGTACCAAACTTAAGCTCATGTTGTATGTATTCCATATATTTTAAAATAAAATAATTCCTGGAATGGTTAGCATATGACTTCTAATATTAAAGGAAGCACGTTGGTCAACTATTAGTTATGCTGTGTTTTGTTTTGCTTTAATCAATAGCTACACTTAATCTCAAACACAGACTGTGGAAAGGCAGACAGTATTAGAACAATCACAGCATCAGAGTGAGAAATATTGGGAGAAACCAAATGCAAAAGTTATTGCAGGAAATAAGATCAGATGCAAAGGTGAGATTCAAAGGCACTGTAAGGTTCTTTGTGGCATTGTTACTTTGTGAAACATGAATACAAACTTTTATACACATAAATACTCACTTTGACCTGATCTTTATATCACTGTCTTGATCACCATTTTCAAGTCATCTGCTTTCCAAGCAGAGCAAATAAGTTCCTGCCACAGGGACTGTCCATTGGCTATTTTCACCTCCTGAACATTTTCCCCTCATATAACTGAATGGATCATCCTATGTTTTTAGCAAACATTACTTGGTATCGTCAATGTATCTAAAATTGCAAAACTCACTCTACCTGTCTTCTCTAACATACTACCTAATTCGATTTATTTTACTTTTTAATACTTTTTTCTCATACTAAAACAGGAATGTGTTTTTGTTATGTTCACTAAGGCATCTCCAAAAACTTATGACAATTACCCTATACATAATAAAATCTCAATAAATATATTCTGAATCTATGTAATTTGGAAACTTTTAGATTGAAAGTTATTTTGTACTTAATGAAATGCCACTTACCAATTTAAATTAATAAGCTTTATGACTAGCCAGAAGAAAGTGCAGCCTTGTATTCCACATAGACATGTTTCTTTGGTCATAGCTTATTTTAACAAGACTAAGCAAACCAAAGCAAAACAGATGGTTCCACAGATGACAAACCATCTATAGTTTCTCTTGAAGTTATCTATTGGTAAATGCTATGGGTATAATTCCTTGATAGTGGTCAAAGGAATGCATGTTTGTATTTACTTATGATCAGCATCTGTGTTGGACTATATAAATACAACAGTCTTCAAAAAAAACAGTTTGTGAAGAAAGAAAAATGAAAGATACCATATGCTTCTGAACGACAGCAGGAAAAAATAAAGCAGCATACTTTAGAAAAGGAGAAACTGACTTCAATATCTAGAATTGTCTAGTTCTTCTTCATCAGAAGCATGGATAAACCATGGTTTGCAATCCTGATAGATTTCTTTTGTGCATTTTTATGCTATTTATCTACTTCTCTACTTGAGTTATCTATGTAAGTCACTGTAGCTAACAAAGAGAGCTATTTGAAACAATTTGATATTGAAAGGACAATCTCACAAAATGCTAATAATGAATTTCTCTTAATTCAATTAATGTCCTAAATAAAGAATGCTTGGAAAAATTTCATCAAGTCCTAGTGTGAACCTGATTTTGTCTGTACAAAAATATCACTTTTTTAAAATGCTTCTTCTGATCATTCTTTTAAGTTATGCCTCTGTTTTTTTCTTTCCCATAAATTTATATTTTTTTATCAGTGTTGAGCTTTATAACAATAAATATTATTTTAAAATATTTACATAAGTATTGTTTTTTATGTAAACACTACTCAAGGAGCTTGCGTTATAATTAGACCAAAAAAGTACACAAATTAATAGGCAATTTAATGTGAAATAATAATTAATACTATGAAAGTATGGTAGTATAAGAAGTTGAAACTTTAGATGGTGTTGTCTTTAGCACTAGGATTTCTATGATCATTTGTCTTTATTGTAGACTTTGTTTAATTGCTTAATGTCTGGAAACTTGTGCATGTGTGTGTGTGTGTGCGTGTGTGTGTGTGT